>VYXH01003730.1:32630-44281 GCA_013397275.1 Burhinus bistriatus | reverse complement strand
AAAAAAAGAAAAGAAAAAAGACAAACAACAACAAAACACTGACTGTTTGACTATTAATTAATGCAAATGCACGTGTCTGCTATCACTTTGTCTTCCAAGACTCCTTCAATTTCTTGTATAACTCTGCTATTGCGTGTTCTCCAAATGCTACTTTATGACCTCCTAAGAGCAAGCATTCTTTAAAACAGCACTTAAACCAATATAATCCCTTTGTCTTTTATCTTCCTAGATGTTGTTATTGTTTAAAAAAAAAAAAAAAAAAAAAAAAAAAAAAAAAAAAAAAAAATCATAGCAAAGTTACGGTCATATTTAGGAAACTCTGAGATTTCTTTTGTAGTGTTCAGATGGAGGGGATATCACAATGCGTACAAAGACTGTCATTGTCCTATTGATTTTATATTGTTTGCAGTACTTAGTGAAGCTGAGGTATGGTGGATGAGGCTTTCAGAAGGGACTGCCGATCTAAGGTCTTTATTTTAGTTTTGGGCAGCCCAGTTTGGAATAATTTACAAGAGACTGATTTTTAAACTTTGAGCTGTCCTCACCTTTTATACATGGCATTTACTTGTGGGTGTCTGAATCCAGGTTAAGTCGACTCCGGATTCCGTGTCGTGTCCTGTGTCCCCCCCCCCTCAAAGATCACTCTAATTAACTTAGATAATATTCTTGCAGTTTGCTGTCTCCTGTTCTTTATGTGCTTAGCTGACTTGGGGCCAGCATGAGGAAGCAGCCAAGTACTAGTGAGAACGTCTTCAACAGCCTCAGATTCACAGACTCTGATGATTTCTGCTGAGCTTATTTATCTCTTATCTTATTTGCCCTGTCCCTCTGCTGAAAAATCAGTATGGGGAACATTCTTGGACACAATAGAAACTTTCTCTTCTCTAGTTTCAAGAAAAAGAAAAAATCTTTTCTTGATATCAGTAAGGTTCCCACCTACATTGCTTGTGGGCTTTCTCTGTTTTCCTCTCAAAGCCTTGTTTATACATGGGTGGGGAATGTCTCCTCTTTTCTCGCCTGTTTCAAATCGATACAGTGACCTTCGCTGAAGCTATAATTACATTGGTCGGGGATGTATCAAACCTCAGAATATTTGATTTGTCCTCAACCTGAGGTGAGGACTCTGAATGTATTTTTTTTTCTTCCTGACCCTTTGCAACTGTAATTCAGTTTAAATCTGCAGGGATCACTTTAAGATTACACTAATAAAGGAGGTAGGTTAATATCCCTTCTGTCCTTGGCTTTACTGCAGACAGTAGCAACAAGGGGCCTAATTAGTGTTTGGGTTTGTTGGTTATGGAGGTTGCTCCAAGAGAAACTAGACTGACACCGTGAAACTCATTAGACTTAGATCTTCCAACATTGTGTATTTCTATTAAAGAGAAATCTAGCAAGGCGAAATCGAGGGAGTGCAAAGTAGAATCCTCATTAGAGTAATTAGCCTAAGTCATTATTTCCTAGAAGCCTCAAATGGCCACATTTATTCTAAAGGGATGCCAAGGGTATGGCTGAACGTAGCTACGACATCTGCCTTTGGGAGGGGAGGAAGGGAGAGCGTTTGCTGCCCATGTTTATTTACATTTTCTGGCTTAGGTGATATGTGATCCTATTAAGCTCAGTATAGCTAATCCTCTTTCATGGTACTAATTTCTTGCCATTATCTTTATTTGGCTGTTAATTTCCCGTATGGTATTCTCTACTATCCTAATGTTACCGAGTAGCTTGAAATATTTCTTGAGTATCCTGTAGGAAAAATCCTGCCTGGTCTGTGTTTATGTCCCTGGAAGGAAAAGGAATCGCTGGTAGGGCTGAGAAAAAGAGTATCCCATAATAAAACCTTTTGCTGTTAATGGTATCTCTTATGAGTAACTACTGTGTTTCCATTTCTGAAATTCATCTTGTACTTTCCTGCTGAAGCTGAGTGATGTTGCCTCAGTGAATATTAACTATAGCAGCTTTGCCAGCAAACCTCTTGCGCTTTGAATGGCTGAAGGAGAAAAGGAGATAATGGAACAGAGGAGTGAAGTGATGTGCCGATGTCCTGAAACGCATTCCTGGTCTTTCAATGGCAATTCAAGTGGTGTGTGTATGCTAGGTCACCCTTTGCTCTGCTTCTGAACACACCCTTCAGGCTAGTGCATAACCTCTTGCTCTTGTCTCAGGCCAGAATTCCTCGTAGGTAGACCTTTTATGTGTCCAGGATATTGTTAGAAACTAGTTGGGTTTTTTGGTGTTTTTTGGGGGGTTTCTTTTTTTTTTTTCTTTATTAATAAAGGATCTTCATTGTACTTGCATTGGTGATAGAGCAGCCCTTATCTAATGCTTTTTCCGCTACTATATGCCATTCTGACCAACATTCTTTGTCAGTCTAAAGGTGATGTATAAGTGAGGAACGTGCTAGACGGTTGCTCTGAACTACAACAAAGGTTTATAGATTGCATTTCTTTCTACCTGTCTTCTAAGCATCCTTTTGGAAGGATACGAGATAGATTAAATTCTGTGGTATGAATCTAGGAGTTACTTTATAACACTAAGTGTTTACGTGAAGCTTTTGATTAAATGATCTGGCGGCACCACTATTTATTATGTTCTTGTATTTAGTAGGCCTGTATGTCAGGGAGAGCCTGGCTGAGCCCAGTATGTTACAGTTGTCTACTCAGGTTGTCAAAGAGCTGTGACTTAAAAAATATCCAATAAGTGAAAGGATTCTGCACTTTTCTCATTTAAAAGTGGAGAAAAACCATGTGACAGCTTTGAGATCAGACAGGAAACCTGCAACTGAATGGAGGCATTCTGCATCTGTCTTGGATTTAGCCTTCAGGTTGTACCCGTGGAAACTCCTGGCCAGCACACACTCAAGTGGCTGAGACTGCTTTCCTGCCCACTAGTCCAGTTCTTTTAATCTTTATTTGTTGATTTCCAAACAAAGCCAACAAAAATCTTCAGAGCTACGAGTTTCTTAAACGCTTTCTCCTTGTGGATTGTTTATCTTTCCCAAAGGGTGAGGCGTTAAACAGATCCCATAGGTCCAAAGGATTTAGGCAAGGTGCGCAGGTCTAAGTGCTCCTGGAAAGGGAATAGAATTCTTGAAAGGATCACTACACTGCAAGGGCACTGGGAAATTATTTATTGTATTATTTATGAACGATAGATTTTATTCTTCATAGCAAAAAAAATCTGAATCTTTTGTTCTTAAAGACATGCTTAAATGTTTTATCTAATATATTCAGAACTTTGCTTCTACATCTGTCTAGAACGAGCTGTTATTTGAAATATTAAAAAAATACATTTGTCCTTTCCTTTGGCTACATATAACAGATTGGCTGTTTGTATTCCTTTTTCTTGTAAGAGTTACTGTTTTCTAGCCAGAAACTTTTGGCTAAACAAAATCAGGTATATCATAAGGCAAACATTGTTTAAGTGGATAGTTTTTTCCGGATAAAAAGACTATTTGAAATTTACCTTTCCCTTTAAATTTCAGCTAGGCATGGTAGGGTAGCGGAAAGTTTTCCTATGGGATAAGTGTCTTTTTATTTTTCTTGCTGCTACCAATGAAAAAAGAACACTATCACTTTACTTAGTGGAATCAGTTGTTGGCTTTGCCGCAGACAGTGTGAGGGACTGATTTTCTCACACTGTGAGGGCCCTTACTCTTTCCTTATTATGGTAGAATTGGAAAGGTATTATGCACCTCACATCCTAGTCTGTGCCTACAGCTCCTCGGTGTACACAGTGCAAAAGAGAGCTGCAAAACTTCCCGTATAAAATACTGTAGTCTTTTATTAAAGCCAAAGATTCTGTGTTTTTTTGCCTTAGTTCTTTTAAAGTAGTTTGTTCATCTTCTTCAGCATTCTTTGATAACTTATTTCATCCTGTTTCAATCACTCTATAGTGTCCTTCTTTATAAATAAAATAAAGAGGGTAGCAGTCCCATTGTGGAAAGATATTTTTATTTCTTTTATTTCTTTATTTATTTGCTTACTGTGAAACTGCACAGTACCCGGCACAGTGGTTGCAATGTGCATTGCAAGTAATTGATAACAAAGTGGTATCAGCAGAGGGAGAAACAAATAACCTAAGTGATTCTAGGGATAATGGCTGTTTTTAAACCTAATTTGTCAGTATTTTCCCCTGTGTTATCCTCTTGAAATCTTCCTTTGTTATGGAGGGAGCAGATACTGTAAATGCAATATGATTGCATTTGGAAAAGATCGAAGTGCTGCATTTTGACCTGGAGATAAAACGTGTCAAATTAGACCTTTCAGCATCGAGATGCTGTGTGGTTTTAATGAAATCTGTCAGATAGATATGAATAGTTAACCTACCTTTCATTTTTACAGCTTATTAAAATCATTAAAATACAGCAATAATTATGATACTTTCTGACTGGTGTATTTACATCAACCCCAGGGATCTCAGTATAGAAGAATAATTATGCTATGATGTGAACTATTGCAGGAGGTTAGCGGTGCTTCTTCCTCACAGCAGAATGTGAAACTAGAGTTTTGTGATCTTTGCTGTATGTCTGTTGTTTTTTGAAGTGTACGATCTGACCTATAGAACCCAAAAAGGTGATATCTTTCTTACATGTTCTTCATTTTTCACTTAGAAATTGAAAATTAAGTCAGCTTATATTCAAGACAGCACAGCTTCTCATGTGAATTGATCCTCTGTCACTTGAGACAAACTGACGAGCATGTTTGTCCCTACAGATCTTCACAGGTTTAAAACGAAGGTGATGGCCTAGAATATTACCTGAGGGAAGACCTGATCTTTTAAATCAATGCTCATGCATCCTTGCAATGACATTATGTTATTTCTTCTCTGTTATTTGGCCAGTAGATATCTCTAGGTGCGTTCTCTCCAGTTTTTTTTTTTAGCAAGTGAGATTCCTGATAAGCAGGAAGGGAGCTCTGACTTTTGGTCCAGGTTGTATGTATTCGTACAGTTTTTTCAAAAGTCTTGGTATCAGAGCTTTGGTTGTGGTTGTGAATTTTGTGGGGTTTGCTGCTTGTAATTGGTAGAATTGTTTACTAACTGTGCTACATTTTGGGGATTTGTTTCGAAGGCCTGAAGTTTCAGAAAGGTCTTTTGTTAGTCCTAACTGAAGCAGATCTATAATGAAGAACATTTCTACAGTGGCAAATTGATTTTTCAGGCTTAGTACTTAAGATCTTTCTCTATGCAACTTATGTAGATCATAGAAATGAGCATAACGGAGCTAAGTTGTGAAAACTGAAAATACACAGATCTTCATGGAAGTCAGTAAAAAGATTCCTATTTGCTTTATATCAAGCCGAAAAAGAACGCTTTTGTTCCAGAGTTGCTATTTGATCTTGTCCTTGCCAGCCAAGGAATCTGATGTCGAAGAATTTTAACTATCAGATCTGTGTGTCTTAAAGACTTTGGAGGGAAGGGAGGGGAGTGCCTTCACATGAAGGGCCCTGGCTGGCTCTGTATCAGGATTTTCGAGCACTGGCAAAGTAATCAGTATAATTCTTCTTCAGTGCAGATTATGCTGTAAAAGCAAAAAACCTAGATCATTGATTTGGTTTTGTAATAAGATGACAAGTTTGTAATGATCACCATTTTCAGAGATTAAAGAAATGTACTTTTCATTTCTCTGACATTATATCAATATCTTTCTGCAACTGTTTTGAACACCTTAATGATTTTTCTCTTAAAATCTGGTTTTGAGAAAGATAAGTAAGGGAAAAGCTAGATTTGCTATTGAAAGTGTCGCTTCTATCTCTGTTCTAAATTCTTTTGTGTTTGATAAAATAGCAGTATAAAATAGTCTTATAAAATCCAAGCAGGTCAGGGAAGGACCTTGTCCACTTCAGATAGCTTGCCTGATCCTTCAGTGTTTGGGTGTTTGATTTTCAGTGGTCGGGCAGTATGCAATATCATTTATGTTTTAGGTTGTTATATGGTTTATTCTAGTATCATTGCCTTGCCAGAATTTTAGTAATATTCTTGGAAGGTAGGTAAAAATCTCATTTTTACAATGAGAACTGAGGCACAGCGAGGCTGATGTGACTTGGTCACAGCTGAATTCATACTGTGTAAGTAAACTACAAACAGTCTGAGAAGAGGCAGTGGGGTCAGGAAAGACATGGAATGATTTCTATTCAGGTAGCGCTAAACAGACAAGGACTCTTCATCTGAGAAAGAGATGACATGTAGGGTATGACAAAGATCTGTAAAATCATGAATAACATGGAGAAACAGAATAGAGAACAAAAGTTCAGTCTGTCTTGCAATATAGGAAATAACGGTCCTCAAATGAGAGTAGCATGGGGAAAGTTCAGAACAATTGAAAGGGCATATTTTTCTTCTTCACGTAATTTAACACTGGATTTCTCTGCCACGGAGATATTGTGAATACCAAACTTCTACAGAAGTTGAAAAAGCAATTAATCACTGCGGGGAAGGGGGAAAATCTGTCAACGGTTGTTTAAGCTGAAATCTATCGCTCGGTTTAGTGCTGAACACTGATCACTGCAAGCTGTAAGTGTTTAACATGGAAGCGGTGTCAAATGATTGCCTTGCCTCTTTCCTTAAGCCAATGCCAGAGGTGAACTTCCTTCTAGTTCAGTAAAGCCATTTTTGATTTTTTTATGCTTAATATAACAGAATTGAAACCTTGAATGGGGGGGAAGTGTATGCAGGGGCTGCAACTTCTTGTACCAGCAGTGTCCTCTAACCAAGTCTGTTTCCAAACGTGCTCAATCCTTTCCAATTTAATCCTTCAATCTACTATGTCAAAGCTGTAGAGAAGGTTAAAGATGGAGCAGTTGGTATCTGCAAGCTGCCAGACTCATCCTCCCAGAAGCATAGCCTTTCTCCATTCATTGTTGAAATAGTGGTATTTATAAAATGATTTTGAAGGGATACATACCTGTAATTGGCTCAGCATGAATCTTGAAGCTGATATGACACTGAAATATCAAAGTTCCTGGCTACGGGTTCCAGCAAAGCTGCTGAAACATAATGTCGTGCACAAGATTAATGGGGCACCATAGGCTGACTCTGAATGTGCGTGCAGTCAGGCCAGCGTGATCTACAGGGCCTTGAAACTAGGCTCCAACTTCAGGGAAGTTTCTCTTCTGCTCTTTTTCTTTATTCTTTTATTTTATTTTTAATGAATGAGGAGAATTTTTAATGAAGAGAGAGACTGGAGATGATCTCTCACCATTCTTGCTTTGTTTGAATGTGTCAGGATAGCTTATTAGAGGATGTAGCAACTGATCAATTCCTGGTCAAAAGTGAGAAAGTTGAAGGAGACGAACATTGGGGAAGCCAGAATTACAACTTCTGTGATTTCTTAGGCAGCTGATTCATAGGGTTTGAAATGGGCGTTCAAGTCATGCAAATGGAAGAGGGTATTAATGGTCGGTCTGTTCAGAATAAACCACATAAGCATCTAACATTTTATTTTATTTAAATTATTTAACAGTGGTCTTGAACTTGCAGTAAAAGCTAATCCCTGACACACTACTTGTATCATGACTCTTTCTTTGTAATGAAATGAAATGGAATATTGTCATTGACTTCAGCAGAATAAAGTTAAGCAATAATGATTAGTTGTGAACAATCTCTTACCAGTAGCTCGAATAGCCTAATGAAGTCTGTGCGTGGGTTCCCGAACCACTGTCTGCAGGCGTCGTGTTATCATAGGAGATTTAACCTTTTAAAAATAGGTGTCCTCTTGAGAAATGTAGTCCTTTAACATTCACTAAGGCAAACAGAAAGAAGCCAGTATTTATTCTCTCTAAGATATTTTCATGTTTCAGGTCGCGTATACTTTTTTTGAGTGGTAGGGAAAAACACAGGATTCAATTTTGCATGCTGGGAAACAGCCGTACTAGAAATGGTTTCAAGCAAGTACGCACGGCAGTAAGAACAGGAGAGACTAGGAACCCTGCGTAAAGGAATCGAACACAATGCTCTGCTGAAGCCGATACGGAAACTTCTTTCATTAACAGTGTACACACTAAAATGCTTGTAAGTCTTTTGAGGAAATGCAACAGCAAGAAAGGTGAAGCTGTCGAAGAATATTTTATTTTTCACAGAATGGAAGCACCGGGCACTTTTTCTCCCCTCAGGCTTAATGGACAGGAGCATGAAAAAGTAGCTCTTTAAAAATACAGACTTGCACACATTAAGAACAGCACAAAGATGAAGCAATGTTTTGTACATCAGCTGTTCTACGGGGGTTTGTTTGCTTTAGGATACTGAGATGAAAACAGTTAGAGACTGATGCAAGAGAACTCCTATAAGGAGCAAAACCTCCTTATGTTTAAGGTATTCAAACTAGTGAGAAATTCGTAGCAGTGTGATATCATGCTTAAAGTAGAAAACTGACATTCCTGACTGTCACTGAATCACTGAATTGACCTTGAGTGCATCCCTTACCTTCTATTTCAATTTCTTCTGCAAAAGGAGGTCATTCTTGAGCCTTGCTTCCTTTAGGAAAGTGGGAGGTGTTGCCTAGCCCTGGTTAATAGCCAAGTAGAACCTACTATGGACAAGAACAGCCACGACTAAAATTGTTAGCTGCTCAGAAATAACTCTGCCCTTTTTAGTTGGCATACAAAAATAAGAAATACCGGCAAGCATGTTGACTGGCTGAGGTGAATCTTGTGGTTGTTGGATATGATAACAAGTGCAATTCTGATAGCTTTTCTCTGATGCAATGATACCTGGCTCTGCCAGGACACTGCAGAGAATTCGTCTACTGCTGAAGTTAAGTGACCTTCAGCTTCATCATACTTTACTGAGGAAATGATCTATTGAAGTGTCTCAATTAAGGCAGCTTCCCAAACTTGGGTCATCTGGCTCTCAAAATTCCAAGTTCCTCAGACTTCCTTTTCATGTTCAGTTCTGTTAGTGGCTCCGTGTAAATCAAAGCTTCCTTTCCTCGATAAAGAGCAGATAAGGGATATATGTTACTGCATCCAAACTTGAAAACGAAGTTTTTCATCAATTGTCGCAAAACATTGTAAAACGTCACTTTGATGCACTCTACTCAGTTTTGTTTTCCAAACTGTTCACAGCCTGAAGTGCTTCAATACCGTAAATTATTTATGATGTTTCTAGAAATAATAATTGTCAGTAAGCGGTGTTTTACACCATAGTGTGTGCCAAAGGGTTCTACAGTAAGCTGCTTGGAATTTTCAAACGTATTGGGCATGTAAATGCTAGTAACACTTCCAGAATTAGATAATCTTTAGACCTTTTTAGAGGGTGAAGTAATGGTTTGCATTACTTATTCTGTTGTTCAGTGTATGTGCTTTCACTAATGCAGACTTGCCTGTTTGTGTCTTTGGGTCTGCTTCTGGTTTGACGCTCGCAATTGCGTTGTCAATAGATTTACTCTGGATACACATTTATGGAAGTGAACTCTGGACTGGTTTCACTACAAAAATTGCTGAAAATACTGGAGCTGATCTATTTGCTTCTTTTACTCTGTCTGCAGAGGACAAACCTTTCTTGTCCTTCGCTTTCACTCTTTCTATATTCTGCAATAAAGTTCTGTGAATTTAGTTGAAATTCAGGCATTTGTTTTGTGTTCATGTCACACGTTTCTGCCACAGTTGCTCTCCTTCCCCCCTCAGTGAGTAGCAAACTAAATAAAAGGAGCTTGTGTGAGACTTGGCTCCGTAGACTGTGCTCGCTTTCTGTGCCAAACACCTTAAAGCTGCAGCAACCCGCTGGGGAGCTCAGCTCTCACTGCACTGCCTTCTGCGAGTTCTCCACCGCGCCGTTCCTTCTTTTCTCCCACACCGCTTTTAACTTGGTGATTCTGTTATAGAGCATGAAATGAAAAGGGTGTAATTAGAGTCACTCTTTGTACACCCAGTAATGAATTAGACAGTATGGCACTGGTTGGACTGGGGTGTTACAATGAGCAGGCAGATAAGATGGTGGTAGAAAAGTAGCTGTTTATTGGGATTCAGCTACAACTTGAAGACTCTGGACTGGTTAAACCTACCTGGGGGTATTTTTTCTGTGCTTGCACCTTCTACCAATCTCTGTCCCTGTGGTTCTTTCTCATATACACTGAAAAGATCTACAACAGGGAGGTTTCGCTTTGCATGGCATAAGTATGTTGTTAGAACATGAGAATAATGGGCAGTTGTTCAGAAATTATCTATGCTGGAGTTTAGTGCCTGAGTTTAACTTAAACTCACTTCAACATATCTTGAGACTCCAACTTCAAAGTCCATCAGGTTATTTAAAAAATTTCCTGTAGTACCACCGCTCTCTTTGCGTTGTCGCACGGGTATCAGCTGGAAGCTTCAGCCAGCACATGCAGCACGGGTTTAGGTCATGCCTGCTGGATCCTGTTCCTGCTGGGGCCACCCATTGCCCAGCCCTTTGGCAAACTACCCAGTTGTTCCACGTCTCATCTTTTGCAATGTGCCCTTGCTCAGCAGGCATGTGAAGGAGTGCCAAAATCAATGTTAACATCTCTTGCTACTGAAAGGAATATTACCCTTTGCTGTTCAAAAACATAAATAGGCTCATACTAGAATTTTTCTAGATGCCAAAAATGAATGGTTGTCTCCTTATAGGAAGGAAACCAACTTGATTGCCAGCATCCACGATAAGATCTTTCTACATAACAACATTGGTAATCCATCTCGCAGTTCTCCTTAAAGGAAAGACTCCTCTCTTTCCTTTAATAACTGAATTTGGCTTTGCGAGGAGAGGGGCCGTGTGGGAATGGAAAAAGATACAGGAAGGCTGGCAGAAATTTCTGGCTCTCCTACAGAATTTGTAGCCTTAGGCAAGTCAATTGGTGCTTGTGTTTTTTTTTTAATATATATATAACAAACACAAACAGCCTTCATAATGCCTGTTACTGGCTCTGGATTTTCATAACTGCTTGGTGAACAGCAGGCCAGGCACAGATTTCCACAATCCCTCCTGAAACCCTCCTCACCCAGCAAATGAGGTAGAACTCCACCAAAAGGGAGAGGAAAAAACCTTCTGAACTGTGTTGGAACATGAACCTGTGATATTTAGAGCACTTTGCCTTGTCTTAAGCTTAGTATAAGTAATGACCGTGATGTTACCATCTGGGGTTGGAGATTAAATATTTTCATTATGTCTGGATTCTTTTCCACTCCTAAGAGCATTTCTCTATTACTGTTTACTAAGCACAATCACTTGGCTGTTGATGTTTGTCAAAAAAAATATGAAGATCTTCCTTTTCTAATGTTGTTAACTCGCATTACCATTTTCCTCCTGCAATGACAATGGGGAGAATTGCATTTAATTAAAATCATGCAAAGCAGGGAAAATTTTGGTGGTTTTGCTCAGTAAAGAAAAAGATTCAAAAGAAAGTACGTGGTTGAGGAGTGGGAGAATAAATAGTAGGGAAAGAAAAAGCCTCATCTTTTTGCGTATACTTTTATATGCTATAATGAGATATCTGGTAATAGGCGTGTTGACAGCAGTTTTACTGTTTGGTAAAGCTTTAAGGGGAACGACACTTCAAATTGATCCTTCTTGGATATGCTGCATTAGTATTCTATACCCACATCAACCCAGTCATGGTCAGCGTGGCATGCTAATTAGTACTGTCCCTCTCTTTCTCCCCCCCCCCCCCCCCCCCCTTCTCTTCCCCCTTTCTTTTTCCT
>VYXH01003730.1:805-32600 GCA_013397275.1 Burhinus bistriatus | reverse complement strand
CCGCCATCTCTTCCTTTCCCCTTTGCTTTCCAGTTCAGCCATCCACTTCTATCAGTGATATATGGTTTATATCTTCCTAGCCATTATGCTGATGACCCAGGGCAGTGCCTGCCACTTTTGATATACTGTCAGATTATTTTTGGAACGTCCACGTATGCTTTCTGGAGGTACAATTTAGCGCTATGATAATCTACCAAATTACTTTCTGTGCTATGCCAACTCTCACTTCTGCTGCACTTTTTAAGGTTTACGTTGCCAGAGAAAAAGTGTGCCTAGCAAATTTTAGGGGATGCTGCACCCCAAAGATGGGACCCATGTATTTGCCATTAGACTGTTTATGAAATACAGGATTAAATGCTGTTTCTGTTTTCCTTTTATTTGTAGAAAATAAGATTATTGGAAAAATGCATGTGCATTTTTTGCCTTAAAAAGTCTGTAACATTGAGTTCCCTTTAATTTTACAACATCATAAATTGACAGCATTACAACATCAGAAAGACTACCTAGCATAATTTTATGTGAATAATTAGTAAATCTACTGCTTGTAAAATATTTAAAGAAAAACTGTGGTTAAAAGTTGAGTTAACTGCATATTGACAAGGACTGTGTTCAAAATTGGAAAACACATACTCTGGTTTTTCAGGACTCTACGCTATAGTAGGCAAAGCGAAAAAGTTGAATGGGTTCTCTGGGTGGATGGTAGAGAAGTGAAGTAGAAAGATGTTGGTGGACTTCAGAATCTTCCTTGTCCAAGGGCTTTGTTATGCAATGGTCTGGTTCATAGGCCGCACGAGCTATTTAGTTGCCAAGATAATATTGGTTTTACCAAGACTTCGTTCGTGCACAGACACTGGGCTCCCAGCACCAATGGTGATCTGGGCCTGAACGTTAGCAAGGGCCCGATCCCTCAACCGTTCGCATTTGAAACGGTTGAAACTAAGGGCAAAACCGAGTCCCTGAGTTTGCAGATAACCCACTTCCAACAGACTGACTTTGCTGGGTTTAATGTGAAGTCAGGATGGCTCCATGGGCAGCACTCTACTGGAGAAGAAAAACTCATTTGAAACCTCAGACGCTTTTGGATGACGTTGCTACTATTAGATGGCATTGGAGTTGTGATACCTTCTGAGGCAGGGCGGCAAAGGATTCTTCTCCTGACTTTTCAGGGAGAGGATCCCCACCACATGATGAGTAGAGGTGTGAAGGAGAGCTCAGGCAAGGTTTATCAAATAGTATTTGCTTTTCAATATAGGCCGACACTTGATTGTATTAATTGAGCCAGATTCAAGACAGAATCTGTGAACCCATGGCTGTTTTGCTTTGGGGTTATGCCTTATTGGCACGGCTGTTATTGCAACAAACTTTATAGTAAATTTTTTTTCCTACTCATTTTTTTCTTACAGAGCATGCAAATGTCTTAAAAGACCTTTTTTTTAAAAAAATTATTTTTAAATAGCACTGTGCATAAACTTTCATTTGGTTCATTTTGGGAAAACTATGGCTGACCTAAACAGAAAAACTATCTTTGATCTTGCAGAGATTGAACTGTTAAGCAAAAATTAATAACTGAAAAATGAACGTGTGTGGCATCCCTCCAGAGAATAAAATATATCTTTGAATCAAAGAATCTCAATGCATAAGAAGCCAAATTCCCACAAAGCTTGTGCTTTTAAACAAAATTATTAGAATTTTACAAGGAATATATGGGAGATGAATGACCATGCTTTGCCAATATTTCTGTAAATGAAAACTCTTTGTTGTATATTGTGCTATTCCTCATTTTGTGTGGTAAGTAAATTTGAAGTGGGTCATAGCTTACTCGCAGATGCTATCTGTGAATAGTTTCCCACTATTGAAAGTCCTGAAACTGAGGCATTTGTCTTTGAAAGCCGTCTATAATGGCAGGTGATGTTGAGAAGTCATTATCTGTCACTCAGAAAACTTTCTGATAGGCAGACTGCCCTGCTTCTGACATTGCACTTGGGTGAAGAAGATGAAAAAATAGAAGCTTACATAGCAAGCCTGAAATACATGGCCTAATTTTTCAGAATTGGCAAGTGCTTAGCATTTATTGAATTTGGTGTTTGCTCAGCGCTTTTGAAAACCTAAGTTACTTACTACAATCCTAAATGCTAAGTTAGAAACTCAGGTTTATACTCATTGTATTAAAATATTATCTTTTTTTTTTCCCCAAGAATCTTGCCCTCTATCTCTTGCATGTCAGTTCTCCAGCTGTAAATAAAGGCAATGTATTATTTTCTCTCCTGTCTCTATCTTCTACATGAAAATTTCAGGTTCTTCAGAGGTCTGTCGTTTATTACCATATGTACAGTCCTTAGCGCAATGGACTTGGATTTCAAATAGGTCCTCTATGAGGTTCTTTAATGTAATTAGCAATGGTCAATCTGATTTAAGTCATAAAATATGTGTAATACTCTGCCCATGGAAGGCTTAATTAATTAAAATTCATTTAATGTATCACAGAACTCGTTCAGTGAGGAGCATGCTGGAAATACCAAATATTATTTATTACTTCTTTAGTGAAAATGTGGATAATAATTTGCAATTGCGGTTCCAACCTGTAGAATTTGTATATGAACTCAAATTCCCTAAGAGATAACTTGACCTCAATTTCCATTTATTGACAGTGTGTCTGGCTGGCTCACCCTCCTAAGGCATTGTGGTGTGAAATGGGAGATTAAATTAAAGAAAGAATCAAAATGATTGCTTCTTTCTGTACCTTGTGTTTGGTTTATAACAAAACTGAAAGGTTATTTTATATTAGAATGTGGATTATCCAAAAGAAACACCTCTTCCAGCTCCATGCTCCATCCTTTTGGTTTTTTTAGTACATGGCATATTAAGATCAACTTTTATTTCTCTTACATTTATAATTGTATTTTTTATCCAGAACGCCAGAGGCTAAACCAGACAGGGTATGTTAGGACCTGCCACAACAAACATAAGCCTGGACCTGCTGGGCTTTACTTCCTTATTTGCTACACGTAAAGGTAACTATAACATCACCCCTGCACTTAAAAATATATTTGAGAGGTAGATTTTGTCTACATAAGGGAAGTCTATAAGTCTGGTTTACTAAGTGAAGCCGTTCCAAGCCCACTGAATAGGGAATTGGGCCCATGGATTCTTGTAATGATGTGGAAGAGGAGAAATGGAGTCTGACCTTTCTGGTAAAACACCCATACAGCTTTGTGCTGGGCTCAAGAACATCTTGCTATTGCTGCTCTTGACTGCGTCCCACAGAATCAAGATTGCTGGGTACCTATCGGCTGTACAGCTAAGGAAAAGCTCTCTATGTCCTTGCAGTCAGTCTGAAATCAGTTCATGCTTTGGTCGTGCCATATTTCATGATTAAAGACATGGTGTCAATTTTCTTTAATCAAACAGCACAGTCATGTTTATCATGCGAAAATAATTGAATGATAATTAAATCCATAGCATGCTCACCGGAGAATTTTAGTTTTTGTAAACTGAAATCTGAGCAGTTCTCTTGATTTGTGCGACTGTACATTTGGCAAAAATTGAAATCTCTGAAAATTGTGATTTCTGTCCTTTGTGATTTTGGTTGCTTGGACATGCGTTAGTCAAGTCTACTGGCCAACAATTTCTCATAGAACAGAGCAGGAGAATTTTAGAGAGCAGTCTGCAACCAAGAGTGACACAGGTATTATAGCTATACATACTTTAATGGAAATGTCATTTCAAGATGTGGTGGTTTTTAAGCAGCCTGAAGATAGTCACTAGCAAAGGTATTATTATCTCCAGTATGACAGTCCAAAAATACCTTAACAAAGTACTTTCTTATTTTAAAAAAGAAGCGTTTCTTTTGGAACACTTTAGTCTTCTGCTTCTGCCATTGTAGTGTGACAATGACTGCATCTACTTTGTCCCTGTACAGCTAGCATTCTCTCTCTGTAAATGTACTCAGACTAGAGCGCGCACTGGAATGTTGCACATTTTCATTGTGTTTAAGATAACGACAGGCATTAATGTACCTTTTCTGTCACTGTTAGAATAACTGTTCTGCATAGTTTTGTATCTGGAAGAAATGCACCATGAATTACTCTGCATCTGTTCTTGGTGCTAATCCTATTACCAGCAACAGGATTAGTTCATAAACAAAAGCGCTGTACTACTCTGCTCTATATGCCCTACTATGAAAATTGAACGGGGCTTACATGCAGTACACCACTTCTCTGTCATAACACTTAGCACCACATCCAAAGCTTGCAACTGCTGGAATGTAAATTTGTATGATTTCTGAAAAAAAAGATATAAAAATGTAGGAGTCATCATATCCTGTTAGGTTTTGAGGGCTGTACATTGTTAAATGTAGTGTCAGAATTTATTTCAAAATATATGTTGTTGTTTGTGACTAATTTAATCACGTAATTAAAATCAGGCCATGTTACTTTAATTTGAAATTACCCTCTCGTATATAACCTCGGTTTTTTAGAACCCTCTTTTACCTGTGCAAACAACCAGCTTCCGCAGTCACCTTTGCTGACATACATCGTAGCTGGTGGATTCAGACAAACAATGCACAACTCGTGCGCTTCCTTGGGGATTCTTTGCTCCGACAATGATACTTGAACACTGCAAGCAGGTGCCGTGCGGCGGGCGCTCTGTTCTTCCTGCCCTCCTGGGATGGCGCCGTGTCCCAGCCACACGGGTCCTACCGGCCTGGTTTGAAGGAGGCGGGTGTGGTGGATGCTGGGTCGCAGAAGTTTTACTAATAAATTGAAGTGAGCAGACTTTTTAATCCAGAGGGTATGTCCCACCTTGCTATTGATGTAGGAGCATTTCACAACTGCCATTCCTCTCTTGCAGGCTCTGTCTTGAGTCTATTTAAACAGGCTTGGGGGGGTGGAACGTTATTAATTATGCATTGGCTGTCATTCTGCTATGAGGGTACTGTTCTTCTGTATGCCACTGCCTCACTGCGTGGACAAGTGTGTTGGAAAAGACCCCGATTTCTTTGTGCTTCAAGTTACTCATCGGAAAATGGATATAATGATGCTGAATTATTACTGGAGATTGGGAGATGATTATTTTATTGCTATGTAATTCCTGGGCATTGTTGCTAAATCTGATTTGCAGCCAGTAATCAGGTGAGAACACTAAACTTCCTTCAATTTGTCACAGTTCTCTTTCCTTGTTCCAGGATTGTGTTTGGAGTAATAGAGAAAGCAGTAGGGATAATGTATGTGAGCTCTCAGATTCAGGAGCTGAAGGGTAGCAAAGACACATCTTTGCTTTTATAATTATTTCTGCAAAACTATGTTGGCAGATTCTCCCTGTAGAACTGCAGCATATGCCAACAAAACTTTTTCTGTTGGCGTTGCTACACGAGTTCCTCAGATGATGTGAACTAAGTTGACAAAAGCAGTATTTTGTCAGTAGTGCTACATCTCTCAGATTCAATATTTCAGGACCAGACAGCGTGTATATATATATTTTTTTTTTTCTCCTTCACCTCCTTCCTTACTGCTCTTCCTCTCTTTGCCTGATGTCTTTCCCCATCATTTTCTCTGCTCCAGAGAAGAAACGGCAGACAAACCAAAACCAAATCCTTCCCAATGCAACAATGCTGGCAGTATAATCCAACTCACTACAGATGCTTAATTTCAACTGTGTATAAAGGGCACAGAAATATTTTATCATTTTATGCAGCTTGTCTGATCCATGCTGCTTCCATATGTGATCCAGATTTTTTTTAAAACTGGTGATCTTTGCTTTCCAAAAGAGAGAAGTACCTTACCAAAAGAGAGCGAATGTTGTCACTTGACCTTTCCAGCCTTTGGATTCTCAGTGTATCTGACTTGGCCAGACAGGTCTGGGGAAGAAAAAAATTAGCAGCAGATGGATTTATGAAAAGTGCTCAGTGACAGATGGTGCCTACAGACATTTACTGACATGTCCTCGCTCTTAATGGGTGTGGTTTTCCCCTTTTAGCAGCACTGATAGTACATTAGTGTTTGTGCCTGTGCATTATAAAGATATGCTGACAGATAAGGGACTGCAGAAGAAGAGTCTCGGGGACCTCTGCTACTTAGTTGGAGTACTTAAGAGTTTATCTTTGCTTGTGGTTTAATCCAATGGCAAGTGACATCAGTAGGCATCTTTTCAGTCACCATACCATTTGATCAAATCTGTAAATTCTTGAATCACCATTTTTCTGCAATCAGTTCATCTTCAACATATGATAATCATTGTAATTTATGCATTCAAAATAAACTCAAAGCCTTCTGGCCATACCTGTATAACTGGAAACAATTTTATAATTTTTCATGTTCATTAGTTGCGTGATTTTTTGAAAAGATGCTTGGGATGGACTTAACCAAAACCCAAAGCGTTCTTAGCATTAAGCCTACGAGCAGGCTTAGAGAATCTAGCTTGCTTGCAGCTGAGCAGCTTATGAAGTGCACTGTTGGATCTGCCAGCCACTAACAGGAGCTCAACGTACACAGTATTTGCTGTGAAAAAACGTATATGTTATGAACTGCTGTGGAAGCTGCCTTCTGGTACAGAAATGCTGTCCTAAATTCAGTTTATTTGACATTATGATCTCTTGCTTGTCCTTTGAAATCTTTCCCTATATGTGTAACTTAGGATTTGTTCACAAAGAACTGGTACTTTACAGAAAGCCGGTCTTCAGTCTACTTACCCCGTTAGGAATCTGTCTGCACTCTGACACAGACCCAGTTGAATCTCGGGTGCACGCTTTGCTAGAGGCGTCAGAGAGAACGTCCACGAAAGAGGTGTAATAGCATTGAAAGTGAAGTGATGGGGTTGATTTGTTTTTCAGGGCATCCATCTCGGCAATTCTGATCAGCAAGGTTTCCCCTACAGATGGAACTTAAGCTGCCCTAACCCTCTCCCGCAAGCTGAAAATCTGCTATCTGAAATCTTTTCTTTAGAGTGGTTTATACTACCCTGACTTAGCAGAAGTAGACCTACCCAGTGACATACTTGAGCCTAGACTAAATCCTGGTTTTGCCTAATCCTTCTTTACTGGGTTGCTTTCAGTCTCTCCTTTCTACATCTCGTGACTTTTTCGTTGGCTGTAAAGAAGGATAGTCTTCTGGAGTCAAAGGAGAAGGACGAATTAAAAACGAGGAGCAAGTGCAGTTAGGTTGTAATAGGCTAAGTTACTGCTTTGGATTTTTTGTTTGTATAGAACTGTGGATGGCTATGAAATACAAAAAGAATATTTGGCTGGAGACAGACTGGAGAAACGCCCCTAAATCTAAAGATCTCTTAAACCCTCCTGTTGCACGGAGATGATGCGATCTCTGCCTATACAAAATGTCTGAGATAAAATGTTGTTTTGACTGAAGTCAAGAGCAAATCAGGGCAGAATGTTGCTCAGGATAAAATTGTCACTCCCAGACTAAAAAGAAGGTTAGATGTTTGTATTTTCCCTTTCGGTGCCTTTCAGGTATTTTCAGTACATTGCACTACTGACTGTACATTTAAACACTGTGACGCAGCGATGTTCCTCCTGTTGTAAGATTTTCTATTTTTTTAAATTATTTTCCTGATGTTAGAACACTCTTACAGATTCTGAGTTTCATTGGGAGGGGTGTATCCTTCTAAATCTCATGAAATGTAGTGTCTTGAGGACTGCGTTACTTTATTGGAACTAATTTTCTCACTTGGAGAAATCCAAATAGATGAAGGGATTGGAAGGTATGTACGATGAGTCAAACGTTTGGAGAAAGTGGAGTGAGAACGTAGTGGAAAAGATGTGTGCTTTTTATTCTTTAAAAGCAGATTAGAGAGGGAACAAACAGTTAACTTAGAGGGAAAAAGTACATTGAGGAAAAAAGTAATAAGTGATGCAGTTGAATGTTACTGAAATCTGAATGGTATTGAATTCAAACACACTTTGATCTGACACACCAGTGGAATTTGGAATTGAGGCAACTGAAGTTGCATGAAAAATCAGCATGAGGCAAACGTGCAGGTCAGCTCTGTGGAGGGACTGAGGTCTGGGCCTCAACAGACCTGAATTTTGCTGGTTCTGCCAGTGTCCTGCTAGATTACTTGAGAAAGTAATTTTTGGGGGGTGCTCACATCATTTAATTTCAGGCACCCTCAACTGGAGATGGGAAGCTTTCTCAGTAATTCCCAGCCTCTGCAAAAGGAGGGAATTTTGACCATGCTATGTTAGACTTGCTTCCTAATTTAGGCACCTTATGTCACAAGCCCTAACTTCAGAGACTACCCTTCCACTAATGCGTCAGCTTTTGTACTTGGATAATGGAGATAATGATGCTGGACTTGTTTATGAAAAGAGCTGAGATTCACAATTTAGAATGTTTCTATATATGAAATAGATATAATTAATTTCTTTCTGTCATTACATGCAAAATTGTGTAACAGATGGACTAGTATCATTTGGCAAATAATTCATCTGACACTTCCCTCATCAATCATTAAACAATTGGTACATTTCTTTGTTGGGCAGTCAGCTTTAAATCCCGTTTTGTGAGATGTTCCACAGCACGCTGCTGAGACTGGTACAGCTCCATTGAAGTCAATGAGGAGATTGAGTGACTTGAATGGGCTGTGAATCAGGCCTTGTATTTTCCTGCCAGATGATCTCAAAAGGTGGCATCATAATTAGTGAGCGGGGAAAGTCTAGATTCATTATGAGTTAGCAGTGTCTTGCTTTGTATTGTTTTTCTTGAGGTGTCCCTCTGCATAATGCCTAGACACCAATGAAACAGAAGTATTATTTTACCTCCTGCTATGGGAGCCTGTGTTTGAGGGTCTGTTCCTGCGTGCAGTACCAGCAGATGATTTGTTCCAGGATTACAGGATTGTGGTCTTCCTGCTGAAGTCCACCTGAACCTCCCATTCCCTTCCCTTTCTTTTGGTAGTTGAGTGCTGGCAATTTCCAATGTTGTGGAGAAGCTCCATGATACTCAATAGTTTTCTTAATGTCCAAACTACTTGATGTATATTAACATCCCCCACCTCAAGACAGTGATTTTTTTTCCTATGTAGGACAAAAGTTTGAAAAAGCGGACGTAAATGAATCCTACCGCCTCATTAAACAATAGCAACCAATAAATCTTTTTTTTAAGTCTTTTGAATTTTTAAATCTGGGAGTTGGTAATGCCCATACTGTAGATGTATGGAAATGGATATTTCAGAAGTGGGCCCTAACGTTAAGAAGGGTGATTTGGATAAATGATTTCACTTTTCTTCCACCTTTTAATTAAAGCTACTGTGGCATAGACTGCGTACTTCAACAGATTTATTTTAATAAATTGCATTAGGTGCTATTAGCTTTCAGGGTATTACTCCAGATTAACTCTCGCCTTTCTAGGTTTTCCTCAACTCTTTGCTATATCGTTCATAATGAAAATAGCCGGCTTGCTTTTCCTTCGTCCTCTCTCTTTATTGCATCAGTATATGTTGCAAAACCAGTGGCTTATACATCCTAAGCTAAGATAATGAGACCAATATTAATTCCACTACGGCTGCTAGAGGCATGTAAATGAACCTTTCATCTGTCCAGCAAAGCAGCTCTGAGCCTTGCAAAGAACACTCGGGCTAAGCAGCGTGAACAGTCAGGGAGATGGCAGAGGTGAGGGTGAGAGAAGAGGGTTTGCTAAAAATGGCTGAAATATGAATGTCCTGCATTAATATTTCCTACTCAAATCAAGGCTGTTATTATCCACTGCATTAATTATTGCATGGACTTTTTTTTCCCTATTTGTCCCTTCTGATTGGGGTGTCGCCATCGTTGTCCCCTTCACTCTAAAAAGGCCGCTATGTCAACCCCCTCATACAATTTTCTTAACGTGTTAGCTTCAGACATGCTGGGGGCCATGTCTTCTACGTCGTGTCCACATTGTGCAAAGCAGGTTACAGCAGGCTGGTTTGTCTAAAAGCAGTATAGTGGTAGTAGGGCAGTGCACGGGCTAACGAGCTCCGCTTCTCAGCAAACCTGATTAATCTAGACACAGCGGTGTGCTGACATGACTCTGTTGCTTCGAGTTCTGGCAGGAGTTAGTTTGTTGCTGATGTGTCTCAAGTGTCTCTGCTCCGTTTTTTTTTGTGCGTGGGTCAGCCATGCCCTAAGAAAACTTTGCACTGGCAGTTGCAAAGGATGGGAGGAAACTGTTGACCCTCAGCCGTGTATTGTCTCTTCTAATGCATTTGTATTTCACCAACGAAGAGAGGCTTCCCAGAGCTCTAGAAAGTAAATAATTACATTTTTTTAAAAATCAAATTTCCTCTATGTGGTAGTGCAATAAGGAATTGTCTGTGGTTATAATAATAGGAGACTGAATAGCTCCGCATTGTTGTGGAAAGCTGGACCCGTTCAATACATACCTAGTATTTCTACTTTTCAAACATGCTTACTTCCAGTCCGCTTCAGTACAGCACTTAAGCGTATATGAATGGCTTCAGTGGGGTTTAACCATATGTTAAAGGTAAGCGTATTTCAAATGCTTTACTGAATTGAGGCCTCAAAGAAAGCAATATGCAGAACCTTCTGACAAACATCTGATTTCTCTGAATGCGGGTGGTCCATTATTACAGGTTTGAAATCTCCAGGGAGGCAGATGATGTGTGTAGAACAAATTACAGCGTGATCCGATTATTGTATTCACTTCACCATTCGTGAGATGGCTCAAAGGTGCTTATGCAGGATGTTACTTTTGGCAAAGTTTTGTGCTAGTGGCAGCAAAGGAGATGAACGTAGGTATGTTTTTATCAGTATCTTTTCAAATAAAAAGCACATTCGGAACACATACGTCCCTGTTTAATATAGTTACGCCAGAAATAAGCAGGGACTCAGTTTGGCCAGTACTCCTAATCTTCAATGAAGCTGGAATCCAGATACTCATTTTCTTCAGATCTCTCTCTTGTAGCTATTAAGATGATACAGCTGTTCGATGGTCTCTACTTGTTATTAATTCGTGAGGAAAGAGTGCGTTTTAATGGCCTCGTATGTGAAGGGATGCCAGGCGTAGCCTTGGAGTTTTGGGGGATTGATCCGAGACTGTGAAGTTGAAAGTTCGAAAGGGATTCTTCATCATTACTGTTAGAAAATAGAAGAGCTGAAGTGAATTTTGCCAAAACAGTTGTGATACAATTTGGAGATAATATGGAGCACGTTATGGAGGATGTTCCAGTTCTCCAAAGCTCCAAACCGGGGGGATTTCCTGCCTCATCCAGCTGGTTAATCCTCAGCTGAACTGTCCTTTGTTTCTGGGTCCTCGGTGATCCAAGATGTGTACTGACATTTCACATGTTCAGTGGGATGCTTGGAGCCAGGAAACCCTGGAATGACCGGTGCTTTGAAGCCCACCCTTATCATCACATTTGCCTTGTGAAAGTCAGCCAGAGGGGGGACCCCGGCGCTGGCGTGCTGTGTTGGGATTGCATTTTTTTTACTGGGAGAGAAAGACCTTTGCCGTTTCTTTGTCTTTTTCCTTCTTAATGTTCACTCTCCATTTTAGTCTTTTTCAAGACAGTAACTAATTTTGACATCTGGTTTATTTTAGTTACTGTGTTGGCGTGTGTTTTGGCTTACCATGTAAACAGTGCAACGCAAACCCCCTCCAGCCCTGAAGGGGAGAAAAAAGTGAGTCCCTGGAACAATTTCTACTGAACGTATAGGATTGACCAAAGCAGCTCCTCAGGAGCTGTTTAAGTATGTTGACTAGATGATGAGTATAAAGACAAGGTTTTATATTCGATTTTATTAAAAACCTCTAAAACCCAACACAGTTGTGAGGGGCACTTACAACCTCTCAGGTAAATAAATGTGTTAACAGGAGATGTTTCCTTATGCATTGCAGGGTTTGGGGCATCTGTAATCTACATGTAAATAATAGACCAAAGCAGCCTTTTCAGGCGTATCTCACCCTTGATAAATAGAAATTTTTATAAGTGGGAGAAAACATTAATTACTTATTAGATTTTGTTCTCTGTGGAAGAGCTTTCCTAGATTCTTGTGGGATTCTGTATGTAGCTCCCTGATGAACACACGCTTACTGCGCAAGCACTGTTGTGAGAAGAGTTGTGTTAAACAGTCCTTAGCATGATACTGTGTTTGCTTTGCTTAAATTCAAGGACTTCAGTGGTAAGCCAGCATTAACAGAGGCCAGCCAAGATCGTAGGTGTCTTGTGCCCCTTTCTTTTGAGTAGGGAACATCTCTCGAGGTTCTCTGGACACAATCCATGGTTTACACTCTTAGATGCCACCACAGCATAAATCCTACCTAACTAGTTGCAAGAGAAGAACCTTGTCCCGGTAGGAGGAAAGGTGAGAACAGACAGGGGAGGTAACTTGTCAAAATGTAGCCAGAAATAGCAACCAAATTTCCAGGTTCGTCCCACACTGTCTGCTGAATGATGTTTCTCGCTGTGTGTTTTCCCGTACTTTATTTCCTGATCTTTTTTTTCAGATTAGTGTAGGTCAGCATTTTTTAGGGCATTCATAATCACAATTGAATGTTGACTCAAATAGTTATGGATCACATAATTTCCTATAGTGGATTCTTGCTTTTTTTCCCCTCAAGGCATTTGCTGCTGAGCATAATGTTTAATCACTCTCCCACTATGTGAGAATTTAACCCCAAAAGATGGGCTTGACAAACAGCTGCAAGGATGGGAACTAGCATTGAAAGCGATGAGTGAGATTTTCAGAGGCATCTGTGGTAGCTGAAGACACATGCCAACTAAATAAAATACCGTCTTATCATCAGGAAAAAACCAGACTATTTTTGTTCAATTCAGAAAATGATTTTGGAATCTTCCATTTCACTTTCTCCTTTCAGGTTCAAGTACAAACCCACATGGCATTATTTAGATATGTAATTCCTATGGTATTTACCTAGGTATGTAATATAGTTTAGTGTTTGTCTACTGAAATAATGCAGAGTTTGATCTGTATGCCACTTGGACTTTTCTTAATTTGAGTATTTTTGATTTTTCCCCAGAAGATTGTAATTTCCAGGAAATGGATGTTCGTACTATATCTATCCTTTAAAGAGCGGGTACTTCTATATTATGGAAGAGTTCTGAAGAAAAACAAGAAAATATATTGATTTATTAAGTTACAGTAAGACTCAATGCCTTAAAAATGGGTGTTTCCTGACAATGCACATAGTTTACAGCAGTCTGACAAATTTTTTACACATTAAAATACTCTTAGGCATTTTGTGCAGACTATCTAAAGGATCTCAGTAAAGAGAATCCCTCACAACTTGCCCTAGACTTATACAGCAGAAACTAGGATAAAAAAAAGAACAAAGAATGAATAATTGGCCACTTGAGTATAATGTTACTGTCTGTTTCGAAAGGACATTTCCTTGCGTTAAAGTCAACCTTTTTTCTCAGCAAAAAATACACATTTCTGTGGCACTAAAGAAGTAATTGCCAAAGTTATTTGTGTCGCAATAACATTAATCTGGAAGGATGAAGACACTACCCAGAGGTCATGTGTGACCCGGTAATGAGACCATCAAGCATCACCATAAATAATTAAACCAAGACACACTACTTGAGAACTTTTTCTTTTCCCCTTCCTCAGGCACCTTGAAGTTCCTTCATTATCTATATAATTTGTATTATGGGTGGATTACCAACATACAGAGCTGCAATTTTAATCCTTCTCAGACAATCACAGAACGGTTGAGAGGGGAAGGGGTCTCTAGGGATGGACCGGCCCACGTCCCCCGCTCAGAGCAGGATCACCTATACAGCAGGTTGCCCAGGACTGTGTCCTCTTGAGTTCTGAATATTTCCAAAAATGGAGTCTCCACAAACTCTTTGGGCAACCTCTTCCAGGGTTTTGAGCACCCTCACAGTAAAAATGTTTTTCTTATGTTTAAATGCAATTTCCCGTGTTTCAGTTTGTGCCCATTGGCTCCTCCCCTGTCTCTGGCGGCACAAGGGTTCTGGGTCTCATCGTTACTCCTTCCCATCAGGTACTTACACACATGTAAGGTTCTTCTGAGGATAAATAGTCCCGGCTCTCTGCCTCTCCTCCGCTGACGGGTGTTTCTGATTTGATCTGGTTTTCTTTGCCCATTTCTAGTTTCAGGCAGAGACCAAAAATTAAAATTGACAAGGTATGTAACTAAAACTTGAACAATGCCGTTCAATGACTTACCCCCCCCCTCCCTGAGAATGAACAGCTCTTAGAAAAACATGGGTGAAATCCCCAGGACAGAACAGGAGTTGTCAATCCTGTGTATCCAGTCAACAGAGGGTGTTTGTTATAAATGGGGAGGGGAATGATTTGGGCTTTTTAGATCACTAGCGAGGTCTTGTCAGGGTGAGAAGCAGTTGATTCAGTACCTCATGATTCAGTGCCTCGCGTTAGCCAGGATGACAATCTTCATATTTACCTGAAAGGCGTAATTAATCTGAAGTTAATTGAACAATTCTGTATTTGATAGGTTATAACAGAGAATTCAGTTGACTTCCGGAACCAATCAATTTCTCTCTCTCTCTCATATTGTTTTTCAGGAGGAATTGGGTCTTTGTGGTTGGTTTTTAAGTATTGTCCAAATCCACTTTTGTTTCACCTGCAGCAGATACAGACGACTGCCTCCATTACCACTGGGGAAAGTATAGTGGGTACATTTCTAAAGCAGTTCCTAAGCGGTTTTGTCAGTCTAACCCTTATCATTGTTAGGATTAAAAAAAGCCATGTTGTAAAAGTCCAACAAATATCTTCTCACCACCATTTAATGTGCTTGGTTCCTAAACAATTGCAATTGATTTTCTTTGCTCTTGCAAACACGAATTATCCCATAATCATCTTAGCCTTCCAGCCGTGCTTACATTGACTTGTTTGTGTTCTAAAGTGAGAAAAAGCAGCCGTTGTCATGAAAATAAGAAAGGTTAGAGGCAAATAAAAGGTGGGAGTATTTTCCTGGTTGCCAGGATATGCATCCACTTCAATTAATTGTCACCCTTATAGCTTATTTAATACAATGCAAGGAGTGAGGTAAATTTCAAAATTAAATAAATGACCTTTATTTTTGCTTTTGTTTGTGGTTTCTGCTAAATGGTTATTTCAGGGTTCATCAGTGACAGTCTCTTAGACTGCGTGATTGCTTGCTTTTCCTCAAAACGAGTATATGCAGCAGAATACTAAAGGGGACAGTATTTGTCAACTACAATACATTTCTTTACAGGCAAGGCTTTGTGGCTTAGTGCAATCTAAGTCCTGGAGGATGAAATTGTACAGGCAATTACCCACCATTTTTGAATAACGGAGCATTTCCTCTGACAACCATGTAGATAACAGGGGTGAGCACTGCTGGTACTTTGACTCCCTTTTCTGGCTAATGTTTTATTTTTGAATGGCTTTATCCCTGTTTCTCTGTACTCTTTAGCTTTTTATATGGTTTGGATTTCTACTATTTAGTGATTAAGCAGTTACTTTTGATAATTTGCACTTCTTTACTCTTCTGTCCTACAGTGTGTATCTATGCAAGCCCATTTTATATAAATTTCTTGAAAGAGTCATATGAAATGCATTAGCCTGAAACCAAATTGTCTGATCTGTAGCTTGTTATCTTGCAGGAAATAAAAGGCTCATTCTTGAAGGAGGATGAACCCCCAGTGTCTTATCAGGGGTAATGATAAAGCGCAGGGTAAATGAAAGGGAGAGGGATGTAGGGTCTGCCATCCCAGAAGAGTGCTTCGGTGTTCCGTCCCGGGGGATTTTGATGAAGATTTTGATGTGCATGGACCTTCTATTGAAATAGCATATGTAGTAAAAATCTAATACCTAGTGAAAACCTGACAGCAGCCGTTGATGTTTTAAGTGGGTCCTGTGTCCAGACAGCTGTCCCAACCCAAACTTTCCTAACATAGGAAAAATTGATAGGGTGAGATCAATAGGCAGGCTTGCGGTGAGCTCCAGATAAATGCCCGCAGCGCACACCCTCTTCTTTGTTTTGTACAGTTGTGGGTCTCTAAGAAGGCTTTACCAGGAAGCACTTGCTGCCATGAGGAAGATGGTTATGATGGCACACCCCCAGAATTGTAACTCCAGGTGGGGAATTAGCAGTGGGGGTAGATGAGCTTCTTCATGCCAATGCCCTTAGCAATGAGAGTGAGAAACGCTGGAAAGCCTATGGTGAAACAGGTAGAGTTATTTCTAAACAGAGTGAGTTTTCCACTGCTTATTTGAATACATGGAGGGGCAGGGTTTGTCATAAGGCGCTCTGGATTTACTCCTAGATAATTCAAGTTACAATTTGGCCTGAGTTGTCTTTGAGTGCATTTCATACGCGAGAGCAGCATTTGGAAATGCACATCAGTGGTTCTGTAAATCAGCCTTAGGTTTTATTTTCTTTTTTTTTTCTGAAAACATTCAAGGGACTTGCAGTAAGGCCCCATGTATTACTGTAGCATTGTAAATTATCTTTAAGTTGAAAAACGGCTACATTAAGTATCTCTCCTATACAGTGTGTGCAGTTGTTTATTTCAAGTGTAATCCATGCTTGTACAAGAGGCTTCTTTGGTAACTACTCTGAGGAAGTAAGGCTTGATTTTGTGAGATGCTGAGTGCCCTTGATGTCGATCGGTTTTAAGGATGCTCAGCCTCTGGGAGTGCGCTCTGGACGAAGCTTTAACCTCGCTGATAATGGCTGTAATAATGAGAAGTGGCAAGGCCAAATTTTCCTGTTGGTGCACTTGGTATTTCTCTCTCATTTCATGCCTGCTGTGGGAACTTTCTCAGCTTTTTTTCATGTTCATCTTCATAATGACTTAAATGTTCAACCAAAATAAGTTTTTCATAAAGAAATTTGAAAGAAACTTTGTCTTTTAGGACTTGCTTGTTGTATAAGGTCCTTAGGTTAAGCTTGTTTATATTTGACTAGCTTAGGGTAGGGAAGTTTTTGGAAAAAATATTGAAGGTAGAAATTACAGCCTCATTAACATAGTGCTCCAGAAGGATGTCAGATAGTATTTTCCCAGTGACTAACCCAAATGGTCCAATTGTTTGTATATCCTCTTTTCCAGCATACGGTAGGAGTAACTCCTTTAGGACATGACGTAATAGAGAAAGGATAATTCTCTCCACTAGGAGATACTCCTTCCAGCACCCGTTAATAAGAGGCTGATGTACGTAAGAAGATTTAGCCCCCTTTCAAAACACATGAATGTTGTTTTGCTCATTAATTTGAAGGCATTGGTAATCACTATAAAGTTCCATAACTTTTTAAAAAAAAAAAAAAAATCTCGATTCGCAGGTTAATGAGATCCTGTGGCAGTCAATTTCATTAGCAGTGTTAAAAAAGGAAGAACATGAAAGATACATTTCTAAAACCTGCTGTGAATGATATTTTCCTGGGTGAATCCCTGAGTTGAGACAGGATTTTGTGGGTTATTTGTTGNTCTTGTTCTGGAAAATGTATAAATAGTTAAATATTTCAACTTAACTTGATGCTACTGTGTATTGCACTGATGAGGTCTGTTTCCCACTTCTCTGCGGTAGGACTAAGTTTGACTATTTATATCCACCTCTTGCTTTTTTAATTTTGTTTATGGTATTAGCTCCTCAAGCAATACTATCTTTTAATCTATCTGCACAGCAACTGGTACCCTTGTCCATGATGGTGATTTCTAAATGCTGTTGCAATGCAAACAATAAATAATATTATACTTAAATAACAATCATATAAATAGCATTGTATAGAGAAAGTACTCTGGAGCCTGGTATGCTTTCATACCCTCTGTAAGGTTTTGGTTTGGGTCGAAACCTCTAAGTTGCACTGCAGTCTGTGGAAAAAAAAATGCTGGAAAAATGTCTAGTAGGACACCCACAAGTGCTGTGAACACATGAAAATTAGTGATGTTAAGGCTGCATGCTTGTTAACTGTGATCAGCAGGTCTGCCTGCCACGATGGCATCACTGGGTACAGAGAGAGCAGGATCAGAAAGTTTTCATACCACAAAATCTTCAGCTGTAATTCCGCTCCACTGTAAAAGAAGGGAAGAGAAGCTAATGATGCAGGAAAAAATGACCAGCAGCAGCAGCAGCTGGATCACAGTGATTTCTACAGATATTTTCAGAAGGGGAACAGCTACAGGCTGCCATCCTTAGTCTTTCCTGTGGAAATCAAGGAATAAAAAAGGAAATTTCCTTTGCACAGATTCTGAATGCTTGAAAGAAACAGATTTCATGCTTCGGCTGGTGCTTGGAGGTGCTGATAGAAGCCTTCATTGGCTTATGGTTGGACTCAATGATCTTAAAGGTCTTTTCCAATCTAAATAATTGTATGATTCTATGACTGGGGTCCCTGCACCCACACTAGGACTTGAGCAGGAGTAAGCTTGTAGGAATAGGTCTGTCTTTCACAAATCATCCTTAGTAGCCTGCCCTTCTGTCTTGTCTTTTAAGCACAGTTCCACCAACTGCCCGCGGTGTGAATGTACTATGCTGACGCTCATATACAATTTCAATATACAGATAGAGGCCAGTGTTTTCCTACTCCTATTCATGTTAGTGAGAAAACAACCTGGTCAGTGGAGTTTATAGTCAATCCAAGTCCTTACAGTAGGTGTGTACCCTCTCGATCATCTGGGTCATGAATCTGCCTAGTAGATTGGAAAATTCCTATGAAGAGGGTTTGGGAAGCATAAGAAGTAGGGTGACAAGGGGAAAAATTTAAGACAACCTTTCTGAATTCCAGAACAATGGAGACCATAGCGAGGATTAATGCTTATGGTATTCCAGGCTATATATGTCAGATGGAATAAATGCTGAATAAAAAAATCCTGTTTTCAGGGTATTTTCTGTTTTGCATATACTTGCATAGAGATCCAATTAAATATCAAATTATAATCAGTTGGAGTCTTTCACTTAAATGAGAATTAACTTTTGGCAGTATCTGAAGAGTTCATTTGTTGTTTATTCACCCATCTGGTCATTCAGAGCTCTGGAAGAATGAAACTTACTGAATTCTGAGCATTTTTTTTTTTTTTTCCCTTTCAGGTTCCAGTTGTGGGTACTTCACGCTTGAAAACCTATCCTTTCATGTGAGAGCATCATATGAGGAATTCCATTCCTGATTTACAGAGTTGTTTACTTGCTGAACGTTTTGACTGGTGCCTGATAGAATTAAACAAAAGCACTAAGGTACGTATCTAATCCACCCTAAAAGTTCCAGGTGCTTAGTTTTCCTTTATCCAGTAATTGATGCTGGAAGGGACTCCTAGTTATTTGTAGTCCAGCCCCTCCTGTTCAAAGCAGTTCAACTACATCAGGTTACTTCAGCCCATGTCCAGTCTGGCTTTGAATATTTCCGAGGGTAGAGATTCCACAACCTCTGTGAGCAACCTGTTCTAGTATGTGATCATCCCATGATGAAAACAGCCTTCCTTCCATCTGGTTGCCATTTCCTGTGCTGTGACTTGTATTCCTGGCTACTTGTCCTATTGCTGTGCACCTCCTTTTTCTATGGCTCATGGTTAGTGTGGCTTTTAACCTACAGTATTTACTGTAGTCCAGAATTCGGGAACTTGACCGTATCCTGCAAGGATTTCTTTTGTTTGGTCACAACTGGAGTGCTTGGTTGGAGTACAAGAAGGGTAGTCATGGCTAAACCATGGATGGAATCTGAAAAAGTGCCAGCTCAGGTCAAAGTCTGGTAGAGATATTTTGTGAGACTTTGGGCATGTCAATCCTTTGAAGTTTCAGTTCTTCATCTGTCACTTGGGGAGACAGTTCTGTTCCCTCTGCATCTTTGTTTAGCTGCTAAGTTCTCTGTTAATTGTATATATGACACCATGCATACGGGTAGGGGAACGGTATTGCTGATTGTATTTGCTGCTACTTCAATAGTGTAGAAAGACATTCAGGAATCCAGAAAGGGTTTTATTTTATGCTGGTTTTGATGTACCAGCCAAATGGCAGTGGTCATGAATTGTTGACAATTAAACACTTAGGCTATGAAGAGCTGAAGATGAGAACTTGGATGTATACGTTTTCCATCAATAATTCACAGGACATTAGCACCTCAATGTCAGAAGTTGTACATCTGCATAGGATGACAGTATATTAATGAAGTTGCTCCAGCCATTACACTCCAATTGCTAATTTATTCATAGTTTTCTAGCAGTGGGGAGAGAGGGGGAAAGGAAAACCCAAGGTCTGAGTTCAGTAGCCCTTGAAACAAAGATGCATGCTAGCTTTATATGGAGAATTTGATTTCTGAGTCATGTATCTATTTCAGCCTTGGTGAATGAGACCAGATTAAAAGGAAGCAAGTGAATACAGCCCAGATAAATTGACTCTAAGTAGGCCTTATCACCAAATCATTCCACTGGAGCTGAATGTTAACAAAAGTAAGGCAATCATGTGTTCAAGATGATAGGGTGAAACACGTTCTCATTTCCCTAAAAACCCACCCTGAGTTTGTAGCATTTAATCCTGTGATCTGAATGGTTATTGTTGGCCGGTTCACATATCTCTGTACTGAAGACTGTTATCCCTACAAAAATGCTCACCATGAGTTAAAAGGTATTAATGAACTAAAGATACGCCAAAATACCGTCCTGTTATGCTAGCTGCTATATAAGCAGAGAAGTGAGACACGGTCAGTTCTTGTGTGCCATTGTTAACCAGTGTATTCTGGAAAAGTTTTACTAGTTACAAAACATGGGTGAAGGACAGGATTTTTTTAAAACCAGTTTAGTTATGCTAGTACACCTTTTACAGAGAATGGCTCTGTCATCAGAGAGGCCAGATGTCATGTTTACAGGATTGTGACAACCCTTCATAGCAAAAAAACCCATAAGGTTTAGGAGTCTTTGTGGGTCAGAAACTGCAGAAGCAGATTTTGGATGGATTTGGTTCATGCTGTCACTCAAGTATGAGAGAGTTGATTACTTTGGAGAAGTGAAATGCATGCGTGCACACCCCNAAAACAATTTAGGCAGGCAGGGTCCAGTTTCCCTTTTGTTCTTAACTAGCACTTATTCACAGATACATTCCAAAACTGAATATAGATACCTTAGAAATCACAAAACTGTGCCCCCCTAATTATTGTTTTGCCTGTAAATTGCATTGAAAGAAATCACGTTTTGAAAGGCTTGCCAGTTAACTTTACACAGATGTCTGCAGTCCTCCTTGTTTCAGCGGCATTGTGCAAAGCACGTGCAAAGCAAAATCTGATGTGCAAGCTAGTTCATGAAATACATATGCCCATTTACATACGTAAAGACTCCTGTTTATCTGTGTGTGTACATTACTAGTACACATCAAATGTGGACACATCTGTTTCATTCAAAATGTGCCAGATTAGCTTGGAGAATTTATATACGTTTTTAGCCTATAGAATGTGCAAGCTCATTTTGAATGCAGCAACTTGGAGATCTTTACTTGAAAGCTAAACAGACTAATTGGAGGTGTCAATAACTCCCATCGGAAATAATGCGAAGTAGTTGGAAAGAGTGACAGATGGGGGAGTGGTGTAGATGAGGCCAAAGAGGGCAAAGCGTGGGGCATTACAGGAGAAGAACAAGATCCCAGATGTCCGTGTGACATCTTACACATTGTGGAGTGGGATTCCCTTTAATGAGTGGGCAATTGCGACAGCCCCTGCCTGATAACAGGCACCTCCTTACTCTGAATCCTGGAGCTGGGAAGAAATTTGCTTAAAGGTGGGGTTCCCGATAACATGGACATGATTTGTACATCTAACAGTCTCTTAATGAAGTGCATAGTCCATCCTGTATGGAATAATTGTCCAGCTGGAATGGTCTCTTACTTCCTGTTATTTTAATTAAATATCTCTCTGCCTCAGTAGCACTTGGGGATTATGTTGACGCAGCCTCTCGTAGGAGGTCATTGGTTTGCGTCCAGGCTGTTTGGATTCCAGCCAGGGCTGGATGATTGGTATGGAAATTAGTTGGTCATCCTCCTTCAGGGTCTACTGGACAAATGCACGTGTTGCAAAACCACCGTCGCAACTGGCACTACTAAGCCGTCTCATTGACTTTTTCACTGGCTCAGCCAAAGCTTTGATTTCTGCACTGGAGATGAAACAGTCTTGCCAGTTCTCATATTCTGAAATGAAGTGTGTTGGTGGGACAACATGGAAGTTTATATTGCAACTACTTAATTGTGACACTGTCGGGTGGAGGAAAAAGAGTCTTTTTTTTTTTCTTTTAAACTGGTTAATTTGGCATTTTTTAAATACTAAAAAGAGGAGACAAAGAGTAAACACCTGCCGTTTCCTTATAGTCTCTTCTTACCATCAGGAAAACTGCAAAGAGGTTATCAAGAAGCTTCTTTCCTTATTTCCAGTTTTCCCACTCCCTCTCTGATCTTGTCCATGAGCAGTTTCTCTGAATTGACACTTCTTCAGATTCATAGTGTTTTAAGCTTTCTTCCTGCTATGCAAAAGCACTTTGCTGTGCTTAAGTACTTTCCATGGATTGCGCATAGATGTAGAATGTAGAATTAAAATTACACATTTAGAGTGAAGCTGATCGTATTTCGTATTAGGACTATAGTTATATTTAATTTATGCAGGGCTAACAAATGCTAAATAGCGATTGCATGCATGGTTTGTAGATGTTAAAGATAGTTAAGGTGTCGTTATAAATTATATATTAGAACTGCAACTGCCAATTAAGAGAGTATTTGAGAAGCTCAACATGACCCAGCAGTGTGCACTTGCAGCCCAGAAAGCCACCCGCATCCTGGGCTGCATCCCCAGCAGCGTGGCCAGCAGGGCGAGGGAGGTGATTCTGCCCCTCTACTCCGCGCTGGGGAGACCCCCCCTGGAATACTGTGTCCAGCTCTGGGACCCCCAACATCAGAAGGACACGGAGCTGTTGGAGCAGGTCCAGAGGAGGCCATGGAGACCATGGGAGGGCTGGAGCCCCTCTGCTGGGAGGCCAGGCTGAGAGAGTTCGGGTTTTTCAGCCTGGAGAAGAGAAGGCTTCAGGGAGACCTTAGAGGCCCTTCCAGTATCTGAAAGGGGCTCCAGGAAAGCTGGGGAGGGACTTTTTACAAGGGCAGGTAGTGACAGGACGAGGGGTGATGGCTTCAGACTGGAAGAGGGGAGATTGAGATGAGATATTGGGAAGAAATTGTTGCCTGTGAGGGTGGTGAGACCCTGGCCCAGGTTGCCCAGAGAAGCTGTGGCTGCCCCATCCCTGGAGGTGTTCAAGGCCAGGTTGGACGGGGCTTGGAGCAACCTGGTCTAGTGGGAAGTGTCCCTGCCCATGGCAGGGGGGTTGGAACGAGATGATCTTGAAGGTCCCTTCCAGCTCTAACCATTCTATGATTAATGCGTGTAGTAACATTGTATTAACCCTTCATAAACTATTCCCAAAGTACTTTTTCTATATATGATACTCCTTTTTGGACTGACCTTAGAAATAGGAGTGCAAAATAAAAGTAGATGAAGAAGGGAAAGTTTATTCAGTTTGCAGTAAGGAGTTTTGGTGAGATTTTTTCCACAGATGACAAATAATTTCATTTGATTAGTTCAAAAAAAGGAAAAAAAAACACCCTAGGTCAACAGAAAGGAATGCCATAGATTCGTTAAGATTTTACGGAAGTAGAATAAATTCTGAGACTGGTAATTTAACTGCAAAGAAGTCTTGTTTGGAGTGTGCACATGGCTCAAAGGCTTTGAACGTGCAGTCTGAAGAAGCTGTTCCTTTCATACTGCACCCTGCCCCCAGTGTCATCCCACAAATGGACTATGTTTATCTGAGCTATAAATGTAGAAACATCGGAACCTTGGGTTTTCAACGTTCTCGTTACCCTTTGGATGCTCTTCTCCCTCCCCACCAAAACAAACAAACAAGGTTCAAAACAAAAACCCTCTGAAAGGTGATCATCTGAATGTTGATTAACATTCTTGGATAAATCATCCAGAGGAGTGTGAAAATCTTCCCTTTGTGACATAAAATGGGTTCTGTCACAAAATTAGGGACATGTTTAGTAAATCTTGTCTCCATTTAAAAAAATCACGGCTGTCGTTCCTGAGTGCCAACACTCTCATTTTTCACATTGAAACATAAATGCAGCAACCGAGTATTGCAAAGCTTAGATGTTTTTATCTTTAATAACATTAGAGAGAAAGACAAGTGACTTCTTAGCCTCTTGATGGTTCCAAGGATCAACCAAATTGTAGGACTTCAAATTTATTAACAATTGCCAGACCTGAATTACTTTTATTCAATTAACTAACACAAGGATGATTTTCAATGTAAATGGTGACTTTAAACACAATCACTGTGGAAAGGAGAGATGAGATGTGGGTAAATGGCATATTATTACATGCTTCAGCATCATAAAATTTAAGTGAGGGAGAGAAATGTGTCACTAAGAAAAGCTGGGGTTTTTTTCTTGTTACTTTCAGCTATAATATGTGCTTCTTCTCTGACAAATACATTAGACTGGGATAGGGTGGTGGCTTCTGCAGTAGCTGGTCCAGCTGTGGTCCAGGTCACCTTTCAGGGACCTGCTTGTATTTAAAAATTACTGACCTTTATAGACAGGTTAGAAGGTGAGATACCTTCGCGGATTTGGGCCATTACTCTCTTTCTCTCCCAGTCTCTTCCTGTAGATAGGCAGGGTTGTTTTCAGAATGTATAGTCAAGATTGGCAGGTGCCAAATGATGGGGGATGGGGAGGTGGGAATGGCGAGGGAATATGAATGCCAAAGATTATCCATCTGATAGATAAAGCCTCAGGATTTAGCTAAATAGAAATTTACTTTGGTACATAACAGATGTCCGGATGTCCTTTGGGATGAATTCATTTATTTAAATCCTATCTGTTTTAATGAAACACTTTTTAAAAGCTGGAATGAAACCTGACTTAAATGCCCACTGAAATGTTTGCCAAAAGCCAGCTGCTTGACAAGGGTGGTCTAATTAATGCGCTTCAAAGTATTACCCAGTGGTTGATCGATACTTTGGTGCTGTCTCTAGTAGATGAGAGCTTAGCAACTACAGGTTCCTCCCTTGTGCTCCTGTTGCCGTTTTCTGTAGCCACTGAATATCTTACCAGGTTAATCTTAAAGAACAGTTCAGTGTTACTCAGCTGGCTGCAATGATGAGAAGCTGTAGGAAAAAACTTAAATATGCTTAACTGTGTAGCAATGCGTTATGAATAGGAAAAGATGATTAAAAGATGCTTTTCACAAGTGAGATTATTCCTGGCTTCTTACGCCAAAAGTATCATAGTGGTACAGCAACAGTGACAGTGGTACAGTCACTTTGCCATCACTCTCAGGAAGGATTTAATTTAACATGCTCACTATTTCCTATTGATTGTTTTCAAGAAATATTATGGCTGAAAAATCAAAACCTGGCTAGCTTAAAAACATAACCACTTTTCAGCAAAGCGCTGAAACAAAGGAGAACTTCATGATGTTTGAAACAATTTGTGTTTGGCATCTAGGGTTTTGGGTATTTTCCAACCACTGCAGGAATCGTTTTACAAAACTAGGATTTTTGTTAGTGAGTTGCTTGGGTTTTGTTTGTTTTCCTTTGGAAATGCTTTAACTGTCTTTGTTAGCTGAAGAAAAGGAGTCAGATACCCTCTGATGAATATTTTGCAACTGTTTTTTCAATTCAATGTGCATTTTTGTGGCACTGGAACAGGAGAGGTGGAAGGGAAAACCGCTGTCCTGCCCACTCAGCTTAGGGTGACTCTGCGTGTCTGCCTTTGGCTGTGCATTTGTGGTCACACCGGTGTGACTCCGTGAGTGCTGGTGGCACAAAGAGGAAGCAGGAAGCTTTCACGTGTGGCCCAAGCTTGAAAACTGGAACACCCTCTATTGAGGAGAGAAGAAATGAGGAGTCAGGGTGCTCGTACGAAGATCCCAGACTGCTCTGACAAATGCTGCTCAAAAGCAGAGGCTTGGTTTCTTGGCTCTATTTAGACGTTAGTTCTTTCAACAAATATAGCATTTTTAGAAGTTGTAGGAGTTTTCAAAGAAGGCTGCATAGACTCGTAATCAAGTAGATACAGTTGAGGGCTGGGGGTATTTTATTTAACTTAATTTCTTAGGATTTACTGAAGAACGATTGCATCTCTTATTACCTGTTGTAGACTTGTCTGTCACTGAAAGAAGACAGAGAACGACATTAAAGGCTTTATTTTGTGAAGTCCCTAGCAGTATGCATAGCTGGAGGCAGAAGAAATTTAGTTTTATTTTTTAAGATCTTTAGAAAATATGAATGTAAGGGTTCACTTAAGTAGACCTTTTAGATTGTCCAGCACAGAAGGTGAGAGAGATTCTTTTTTGCCCTCAGAACTGTGACTGTATATCTTTCCTTTTATGGAGGCAATATTTTCAATGACTGTTGAGGAAGAGAAAAATCCATTGAAATACTGGTAGAAGAGAAGATCCATTGCCTAACTTTTAGGAGGTCAGTAGACCAAATAACAATTTCAAATGCCTGTGTTCTGAAAACAAAAGGAGAGGAAGAGGGGAGAATGAGCACTGACAAAATCTGTGATGAGACAAAATGCCAATTCTAAAATTATTCTCTTGGCTACTGTAGATCTAAAGTAGATCCTAAAATGCAAAGACAATAGGAGGCCTTTTGACCACAGCCACTGTGACACCACAAAAAGTATTACATTAGCAAATTTGCTACTGTGTCCTATGTAACGTAATAAATACAGCTTTTAGGCTGTGTTTTCCCTAACAGGTTAGTCCCCTGCTGCTGCAGATTTTGCCTTAATCTGACCCTCTCCTTAGAGCAGAGAGCCGCTGCCCTGGCTTTGGGCTTGCCCCAGGCGTGGGTTGCCCACACAGCCCTGGACTGGAGTTTGGCTTCAGCCTGGACTGGCAACTGGCCTGCTTTGTGGCAAGGGTGCTGGCTGACAGAGCGGGAGGGCTGGTGTTAGCACTGGGGCGTGATTACCTCCTGTATTACATTCGTGTTTAACTGCCTCCTCTTTCTGTACGGAAAATTCTTGGCTCAGCCTCTTAGTCCTACCTTTTCTTGCTGGATTTCTGTTGCATTTCCCAACATTTGAACAGTCTTAAAAACCCTCCTTCCAGCTGGCTAGAACCTCTGGGACTGTTCTTATTGCTGGTGGGTCGTGCCGTCAACGGAGGAACCGCTTGCTGTAGCACACACGAGGGAATATACATTCCGCTCTAAGTACAGCGCAGGGCAGAAATTTCCCTTTTTATTTGCAGCCAAATACAACAAAGAAGCAGAATTTGTTTAATCTTGAGCTCATCGGCGCAGTTTTGTGTTGCATTTAGTTACTCTGTGTGTTTGCATGTTTGTGCATGTGTTATCTTTTCGGTAGGCAAACTTTTCTTTTGTTTGTTGACAATTGCAATGAGAGTTGATATTGTACCTATGATACTACTCATTGATTACCTTCTCACTGCTCAATCAATTCCTTGATGTGTTGTTATTTGGCAAATAAGAGTGATGCGAATTTAAAAAAAAAAAAGGAAAAAAGCTTTTGTAATGTCAGATGAAATTTATCTAGAGGATCGCTATGTGGGCAAACTCCCCCACTATTTCCCACCAAGATGCACTGATACGGCACTCCAGCACCGTGATCACGCTGTGAAGATGTTTCATCTAGCTGAAATTTTTCAGCATTTAAGTCGTTGTGCTAATTCCTCTGAAGAGGAAGGATGTGAGCACGTACATCTATTTAATTTCCTTTTGCTTTTCTGAAATCAGACCAATTACTAATGGTTCATGTTCTAGTTTGCTGCTGTCTGCCAAGGACAGGCTTCTACCTACTCCAGAAAAACATGGTCAGCATTTTGTGTTTTCTGCTTTGTCCAGGGCACCACACAGCCAGCTGATGGGGAGGGTGGTCAAACTGTGGTGGTTGCAACCGTCTTTTCGTTTCAGTCTCCCACATGTTGACAGTGGTAAACATCTTAAGTATCTTTTGGCTGTAGCATGCTGCCAGCAAGTTTTGATATATGATCCTGCAAACTATTGGTTAGAGGTATAAACTAAGGAATTGGCATTTGCATAGAAAAGCAGGGCTTGCATTTGAGGAGGAGTTATGTCCTAGTTAATCTTGGGATATCTAATATCTGTATTATTGGGCTGCCTGTTTATTTTTAGATTGGGTTTGCTAAGGCTGTTAGATGCTTTAAAAGCAATTAGAGCTGAGATTAGACATTTGTCACTAAGCAGATAAATTTATAGACAAAAATAGTTATTAGGTGTCTGAGAAAAAATTAAATAAAACCTTAATTAAGCAAAGAGGAAATGCATCTTGTTGAAGATGATACACTTGTGAGAATAGCAGTTTGAAAGAAAGCTGGTGAGCCTCTCAAGCCAGTATTCGGGCTAGTGTAGAGTCCAGCTTGTTCTGGAGTGTTCTCTGCCGTCTTGGATGAGACACAGAGACTGAAGCTGGGATCACCACAGCTCAGACCATCTGATCCTATGCTTTGAGTCGTATCAACCTTCGTAGTTACGCTGCAAAGCAAAAATTCGTTAGTTAGAGAGTGTAGGGGGGTTGTGTCTTTGGCTGCATATCAGAGGGCTGTCGTACGCATCGGCAGGGTATGTCAGCACCTGAGAAAGATGGAGATGTTGGGAGCAAAGGCTTATGTGGGACTGGTGTGAGACTGAAGTTGGTCGGGGGAAGACGCTGATGCAGGGCCCGTGCTGAATACAGACTCTTCTAAAGAGCTCTGACTCTTAAAACTCTTTCGTAGTGCGGATTGTTACACACAGCAGCAACTTGCAGAGGAATTGGGTGGCCCTTCCACGCTTTGTGGATTTCAAATAAAGGCCACTCATCTTTATGAAATGGATGTCATCACAGAACTCATGGGTCTGTTGTGGAAATATTTTGGGGAGAATTCCTGTTTTATATTCTGTCTGGATGACTGTAACTGTTCCTCGTGTGCTTGAAACCTAAATCTATCCAAGAAGCCTAAATGATTTTGTAAGGCCTTGAAAATGCAACTCGAATGCAACCTAATGGCTGAGTATATCAACGGGAAATAGAAAGTGCTATTTGCTGCCTGAGTCATGAGCTTTGTCAACTTGGATCTGGCAATACCGTGGACAGACCCAAACGCTTTCTCACTAAGGAGTATTTTGAAGAGACTGTGCAGGAGCAGTGCAAACCTCGGAGATCTCTGTAGGCAGAAAATAAGAAATTTGCCAAAGAGCATTAGCTCATTTCCTTCCAGCAGCAGTTCTACCACTGATGCTCCAAGGAGACATTATTCAGGGCTGCAGATCCCCAGTAACTGAAGAGCTGGTACTACACGACAGTAGAGATACAGTGCAGGTTGTGAGGGCTGTTGGTGTTGGTACATTTTGCAAAGTCAGTGTACCATGTTAATATGAGCTATTGTTGCTGTTAATTTTTAAATATTTGTGCATGGAAACAGTTGGTAGGCTGAAAGGCTCAAGTTTAAAATTCCAAGCATTCTTGACAATGTGTGTGTGTATATATATATATATACACACTTGACATATATCTATAAAATAATCACAACTGTTAGTATTGATCAAAACCTTAATTAGGCAGGTACAGATCCATTGTCCTGGAAGAGAAACTATAGATTCTATGACACAAACTTATTAGTATGGATAATTTATCTGGGTAACTCTTGGTCAGGTGGCAGGAAGCTTTGCCAGTTGGATGAGGATCAGCTGAGCACTTAGAACATTTCAGATTGCTCTGAGCTGTGTGCAGAGATCTGGTACCTTGCGCTGCTCTAAAGAAATGGAACAAAACCACAAACCGGCATTTTCATCCTCCTTTCTTCTCTGAGGTTTTTTTTTACCTTTTAGAGTCACTTATTTAGACTGAATAAAACTTTCCCATTTCTTCCTCTTTAGCAAATGTTTGAATGTTTTTTTCTATTTTATTGGAAAAAAAAAAGCGGGGGGGGGGAGTGTGTGTGGCATTTATGCTGTTGAGTGAAAACTCGCTTGGTTTTAGCTCAGGTGCTAAAGTTTTCTGGTGTGGAATTTGAGAAATTTTCCATTACGGTATCACAGGATTTTTATGAAAACAAAATTATTTAAAACTTTTTGTAGAGGTGTGGGGGTTTGAGTTTCAATAAGTATATGGCAGTAGGACAGCTTATGACAATGCTGCTTCAGCTCTGGTTAGGATCAAAGGATCCAGGAAAAGACAGCCCCTGAAAATTGGTATGGTTTCTTTAGACATCACTCTCCTCACTTCACTCTCAGATCTGGCAGAGTTTCAAATGGACTTTTCCTGGAGAATTATCAGTACAAGGTGTAATAACTGCACACTTTAGTTTTTACCTTTATTAGGAAATTATGAATAAATATGAATGTTAGCTAAAGTGGTGCTGACTGTGATGCAGATGTAGTTAATAGAGATCTGGAAAAAAGTACTTTTGACCTCATTTATGATAATTAAGTTCTGAATCTTGTTTGAGGGAGGTTTGTGTTGCTGGCCAATTCAGAGTGAAAATAGTGATTAATTATGACATTCTTCTTATGCAAATCAATCTCTGATCTAAAGATAGCAACACGTTCTTACAACAGGATAAATAAAACTGGGGGTTTTATGCAGAAGCTTTGAGGTCTTGTCATCTGGATGCCCCATGGGGGATGAAAAGTTGGCTTCTATGGATTGTTTTGTGCATTTTATTTATTTATTTATTTTAAATGGAGTTGAACTACTTTGCCCATTCTCTGTCCCACCTTTTTGTTCCAATGGAGATCCTGGATGGGACCGGGTGTGGAGGCTGGGCAGGGGTGACTTCATTTGAAATGGATTGCAGAGACAAGCAATGGTCTTTTTATCCGAGCCAGGAATAAGGAACTAAACCAGCTCAGAATCTGACCTTGACTTTCACACAATTTTCATTTTTGTTACAGCGCGGAATTAGGAATAGTGCTACACAGAAACCTCAAGAGATATGGGCTGTAAAATGCTGAGCAGGGTGCTCTTTCGTCATAAGGGGAAATATTTTAAAAATAAAAATAAATAAAAATAATAATAATAAAAAAAAACCAACAACAAAAAACCCCACAACACATAATGGCTAGCACATAATGACAAATGTTGTATAAAGTACTTCCACTATTTTGGCATCTAAACTCAAGATTTGGGCAGGGAATTGTTTTCAAAATACCTGAGTATATGTAGCATGGGGAGAGGAGGGTGCAGCTGGACAGACAACACAAATAAATAAACTCTAGTAACCCAGGTTAAAAACGTTAAGGTACAGTACAGTGCTGCCCTCTGAGAAGCCTGAGTTTGCTTTCGAACCAAAAATAGTACATGTGTGTTTGTGTGGGGCTCCACTGAGGCTTACCTTCTCTGCCGCTTCTGGTTAATAGGGCTAACCAGAACTAACTCAAAGGGGCTCCGTGTGGTACTGCACGTGCTCCAAATCCCTTTGACATCTTCCTATTGAACTGGGGGAGAAGGAATTCAAGCCCTAGTAAGCTAGCCAGACAAATAGCAGGAGGTGAAACGCTGTAGAAGTAAGTGTCGTGCCCTAGATCGCACCGCAGGGTCTGTGGCTGAAGTCTACTAAAATCCAGACCGGCGTTCTTGGCAGCAAGCAGTCCTTGCTTCGGAACAGGGGAGAGCTGGGGGAGAGGAGGGCTTTAGAAGAAAAAAAAGGTGGCACTAATTCTGCAGCTTCAGTTCTGCATTGTTTATCACACTCAGTATTTTTCTGATGAAAAGGCACTTAGATTAAAAAAGAAAAAAACAAGCTGTTTTCAGTACGTTCACGTTTGGATTTGGTGCATGCAATTAAATCCCTTTGGCATGGATGATCAGTTTGTACAT
>VYXH01003729.1:122758-142749 GCA_013397275.1 Burhinus bistriatus | reverse complement strand
TTTTGCTGCTCTCCTTAGCTGGTGTGCAGCTGAAGCCAGAGCAAGGCTCCAAAGGAAAATGCACAGCTGCAGCAAGTTAAATTGTGCTCCAGAAATTACCCATCTCTTCCAGGAGCTCTCATTCACCAGCAGCAAGAAGTGAAGTGTGGATGCTTTGTATTCATAACTACAAAACTTTCTTTCTTGCTGCAAGAGATCCTTTGCCCGGAAAGGATTCAGTGTCCTTTCATTACAGCAACGCTCAGAGAGGCAAACCCACATCAGAGCCCCTTTGTGGTGGCCGCTGCCATAGCCCCGTGGAGGCGCGTGTCAAAGCGCTGGCAATACACCTCTCCCGTAAGCCCCCTTCTGCAACTTTTGGGTGAACAGTATAGAAATGGTATTAGTATCCCCCAAACTGCGCTTTGACATCGGAAAACTACTGACAGTGGAATAAGAAAAAGCCCTCCAATGTAAATTTGAGAGCTCGTTTTAATAGCCTGGAAATAAGCTGGGTCGGCAGGGCGGCAGAGAAGGGAGGCAAGGGTCCTGACATGAGAGGACACTTCATTTTTTGCTAAAGCAGCAGTTATTTGCTGAAGTGGATTGTCAGTTGGTCCCTGCATTTTTGATTCCCATTTTTAGCCTGGGATTTCACGCTCAGTTACGCAGTTTGCCTGGAAGCATGTCTGAAAAACCCTTCTCCACCCCCCGGGTGCCTTGGGAGCCCCTCCAGGCTTACAGGGCTGCTTTCAGCTGTTTGTGAAGATTCTCATGGAAAGCACCTTAAACTTATTTGAGAGCAAAACTGTGGTAAGGTGGACTTGGGAATGGTCGTTCTTCCTTTGCTTACCTCCTTTTGCAAGGAACCCATGGATTTGCAGCTCCGTGCCGCTGTAATATTTTGCACACTGCAGGACGAAGGCGTTGTGGGGTGCGCTGCGATTTGTCTGCAGCTTTCCATTCCCACTGCAGTGTGACAGCTTCATAATAACTTGCCCTTGATGTATTTTCATATTTGATTGTTACATAATTTATTTTGTTTCAAAAAAGTTTTATTTTTTGAGATATCTTAGAAAGAAGCACAATTCAAATTTGCGTGTGGGACTCCCGCAGAAAGCCACGATGCATTAAAACAGGAGAAAAAAGGGCTCATGTTCTCTCTTTCTGCCAGACTAGTGGATTCTGCTGCAATACATCTGTGCTTCAGGGGGGAAGAAAAAGGAAGAATAAGCTAAGGCAGAGTTAATAAAAAAAAGTTAAACAGTTTTGGAGAGAGGACAGGGCATTCTCTGTCAGGTATTACCTGTTCACATGCAGCTTTGAACCTTTTCTGATGTATGCATTTCAGAGACGATCTTGCAATTATTTGGACACCTTTTGTGGCAGCAGAAACTTCTCCTGCTGCTCTTTAATTACTTTTCTCCTCACGCTGCTTCAGCTTCTCCTGGATGCCGTTCACAATAGAGCCGACTCGGTGATAACAACATGTTGTTCTTATCTCAAAACACTCCCGACAACCTCCAGCCTTTTCCTTGACAAATACGCCGCAGCGGCAGCGCCAGCTGCACCTTCACGCCAGGGGAACCACAGACACAAGGCAGGGTCTGGGGGGGCTTGATCACCCCTTGCTACGCTGCTCTAATTACCTGTAATTACCTTTTGTGCAGCCGGGCTACTGAAACGCAGGTGGGAGAAGGCAGCGCTGGTGACCAGCTCCCATCTCTCTGCTCATTGCCCATCAGGGCTGTCATCTTTCCATCTGTTAAACACAGGATGCTCCATCAAATCCTCTCTCTTACACTGAAGCACTGCCCTAACTACCTTGAGAGGCGGCGCCTTTATACCTTCCTTTTCCTGCTACTTGCTGTGGTTCAAAAAGAAATACCTATTTTATTCTCTGTTCCTCTGCACCTGGGAGAGCGGAGAAATGCAATGTTTGCTAGGGCAGCTGTTTCTGTCCAAAAATGTGCATGCAGCACAAGGGAGGCGGGTTCTTGCTGGCTACCCTCCTGTCCTTCAGTCGCCTTTAACTGAGCATGAGAATTAAGAGGAGAGCAGCTGGGTGGTATGCTTATTCTTCGTCGTCTTCCAGAAATTCAGCTGCTTAGGGTTTTCTCCAAAAATGTAGCTCAGCTCCTCTGAAACCCTGTGCCACGCTGTGCATTGTTTTCTGTAAGATTCCTGTATCGTGTGTTTATCCCCTATCACTCCCAGCCAATTTTCATCTCTGGACAGTTAAAAAAAAAAAGAAAAAAGAAAATCAAACAATTCCCATAAAAACACCGTTTAGATGGAAAATGCATGCATGTGTGCAGAAAATGTGGCAGAGAGGACAGCGTGTGTTTTAATATTTTGCAACTGGCCATGAACACTTGCCAAAGCCCAAACGGGAAGATTGTGTGATTTAGTGCCACCAAAGTAAAACGCTGCTTTAGGCTGACTTCCACAGAGCAGAATAAACAAGCGAGCAAAAAAATTATTAGCACTCCACTAAAACTCACTTGGGTCTAGAGGTTACTGATGTGAATACCTAGCCTCCAGACAATATCGCTTTTAAAATAATTATTCTGAACCTAATTACAGCGCATGCATCGCCTCGGTCAGTCCTCGCTTGGGAGAGCAAATGCCTCCAGCAAAGAAACGTCCCCCACATTAAACCCCATAGGCTGCTGACCTGTCACATTTGGTAAAAGCAGTCAACAAGTACCAGCACTTTCTTCAGTATTTCTTTACATTTTTGAGGGTGGTAGCCTGTTTATAATATGGGCACAAACTCTGCAAAACATTACTGAGAATAGTCCAAAGTTTGTGGCATTTTGCCACTCTGTTTTTAAGAGAATGCATTACTCCGTGGCTTTTGACATTTTTCCCATTTAAAAATTGTTTGCCCGCTGCCAGAGAGAAGCTGTGTGTGTCCAAATCTTGTCTTTTCATTGCATTTTCAATAGGGAAGCCCTTATTCCTGACTTCTTGTGAAATGGTGCCTCTGATTTAAGGCAGTGTGCTCAGTGAACGTATCCTCCAGAAACCTGCAGTGTGAGGGGCCGGATCCTGCTTTTGTGCTCAGATTGTGAACCAATGTCTGTCTTGAGTCCAAAAACAATGTCTTAACTGGCAAAGTAACTGTATGTCCTGGGTGCTCTGGAGCTTCTGGAGAAGGTGGAGGACAGGTCACCTCTACGTCCCATGCAGTGAACTCCCAGAAGAGAGACGAGCCTCCATTGCCAAACGGGGGATGTGGGTGCTCTGAAGGGAACGCTGGAGCAGTCAGCCACGTGCAGGGCCAGGGGACGGTGGCCTGTGTGACATACATGATGGCTTTTCTGAACTTGACAGCCTTTGCTTCTTGGCTTCTGCTCCGGAGCAGGTATTTCCCAACAGCTCCTCACAGCCTTTGAAGATGTCCAAAAGACTGGCCAACTGGGCTCTTTTCCTCAACATAGTTATTTTTTCAATATTTTTTTTTTAAGTTCATTTAAAAATGAACTTATTTGAAAGCCTAAAGACTTGCAAGGAGATAGCAATGACTACAGTTTCAAAAACAGGTTCTCTAGTTAATATATGTTAAAATGTAGTTGATATCTAAACCTCACCAAATTTGAGACTATTAATAACTGAGCCTGGAGCTGGCAGAATGGCCCCACTTCTGTCTTGTACAGCAGTGGTAGTTTTCGCTGTCTAGTAAGTAATAAAATAAAAGCTCTGGCAACTTTATACAAAGGGATACAAGCACAGCCTTTGCGTAGCATAGCAGCATTTTCTAGAAGTACCCATTTTAGGGTGCTTGCTAGGAGGCATTGCAATTGCAAAATACTGCCATATCGGTTGAATATCATACAGGCTTGGGCAGGGTGGGAAGTGGCAGTGCCCTCCGATGGAGGGCCCCATAAAATATCACAAACTCATAAAGTAACAGGAACCAGGGAAGATTTAGCCTAGATGCACAGCTTTAACAAGAGCTAGCAGAAGAGGGTATCCTCACACATGGGGTTTTAGCTGGACACATAGAACAAAAGCCAACATAGTGTTTGGCACGAGGTCCGTCTTTTCTCACTTGTTCCTGCAGGTTAATATTTGCATACGGCTGCCACTTCTGCAAGAGTGGCTACTGAAGCATAAAGGAGAAAAAAAAACCAAAAACATTTCAAGATTCTTGGAGCCACGCTTCATGCTCTGCTTGACATCCGTGACATGCTGCTGAACTGGAAATGACACACCAGGCAGTCCAACAGCTCTGCGGTTTTACAGCCGCCCAGAGCGAGCAAGGCGCAAGGTGCAGATGTGCGAGCATCTCATGGTCGCCCTGGGTTCGGGATCACCAGCAGTGGAGCAGCTGCAGGAGCCCTCTGGAAAGCATGGGGCTTGTATGGAGCACGCCAAACCATCCCCAGGGTGGGAAAGTTGGCAAGGAGCCATGTCCCATGCGTCTTGCTGCTTCTGGAGGGCCACCTCCAACGTCATGTGAGAACGTTGGTTGCCCAGAGAAGCTGTAGCTGCCCCATCCCTGGAAGTGTTCAAGACCAGGTTGGATGGGGCTTGGAGCAACCTGGTCTAGTGGGAGGTGTCCCTGCCCATGGCAGGGGGGTTGGAACTAGACGATCTTTAAGGTCCCTTCCAACACAAACCATTCTATGATTCTATGTTCAAGCATGCAGCACCAACCTTCCTCTCCCTCAGGAGATGCGAGGAATAGGTAGACACCAGCTGTTGCAATAGCAGTCCTACATCTGGGCTGCCGGAGATACACTGTTATTGCTACGGCTCTCTGGGAAGCATCACTGACTTACGTGTAAAGCAGCACTTCTTGAAGAAAAGCATCCTTGCACCCTCGTGTTTGCTTCTGGGCTTTCCTTGGTTATTTTCCTTGGTGTCCTATGCAAAAGAGCCATTGGGAGAGCGAGGATTGACTAGCTGGTGGTGCATCTGCAAGCAGCAGTGACACTCATGGAAAACAGAATCTGCTTGCTAAATTAGGGAAAACACACAGATCAAAAATGAAGCTAAAGAAGACAGGCTGAGCTGCATATTAGTATTCACCTGGCAAGAGCAAACGGCTCGGGAGTCACCTCTCGGCCCGCTTTGTCCTTCGTGTACTTATCATTGCAGTTGCGCTAAGGGTTGCATTTGTTGTCATCACTGTGAAATAATGATCTGCAACTCTGGGATAATACCATTTCTTCCATTCTCAGAGGGCTTAAACCAGGGTTTAAAGGGTGGTCTCCTAACTCTGGCGTGACTATCGACCTGGAGTCTGGCAAAGACTGCAGCTGGGCCCAAAAACCTTGGAAGCACTTTTTATCCAACAATATAAATACAGGCGATGAGTGTTCCTGGGAAGGACAGATACCACCAACTGCTCCTGCTTTTCTTGGGTAAGTGTTCTGCTCAAAATATTTTTTAATTAACTTTGTGACCTGGTTTTTTAATATCATATCTGTGTTAGTAGTATGGCTGGCACAATGTCTTGCCTATAGCACCACTTTGTTAAGCTGAGATGAATGTTCAAATAGACTGCTAACGCAGATTGATGTCCTGAAAGTGTTATAGTTCTTAAAATAAAAATCCTTATGTTCACTTTTCAACTTCTTCCGTCGTCTTCTCCAGCGTGTCTGCACAGGCTGATAGCAGAAGAACAAGGGCTGTCGCCAAGTTTCACAAGAGCACGAAGGAGCCGTTCCTGTGCTTATCAGAAGACATCTCGCACAGTGTGGCAGTCGTGTCTTGTCATCCTCCTCGGAGTGATAAACTGGGAAATAACCAGGGGGCAGGGAGAGGTGATGAAGGGTGGCGTCTCTGGGTCAGGATGCCTATAATTATGCAGCAGCGTTTCAGGATCTTGTTCTCCTCACAAGGAACTACAGGACCTCTCCTCCTCCCGGTTCCTCCCTTAGTTTAGAGAGCAGTAAACACACACTCCCATATATATATATACACACATACATACTTTCCCTCACCCAAGCCCCCTGTCTCATTTTATCTCCTCCACACAGGTGTCTGTTGGGGTTTTCTTTCTTGCCTTTTCAATGACAAAAGGCAGCAGCCGATGTTGAAGCCACATACTAACAAGGCCATATTAAGTACAGCTCCAGGCATCAGCTGGAGCACCAGTGAGGTCACTGAAATACCCGTGGGGACTGGAGTGGCGGTGGTCGGGCTCATGCTGCCAGCTAACGAACTGCCCCCCGTGGCTGGATGCTTACAACAAACTGCACGGACTGAATTTTGTTTGCCATGTCTACAAATTGTCTGCGGAGAAGCGGAGGAACCCGCAGGATGGATGAAACAGTACTCTTCAATTCAGTCTCCTGTCTCGGTCTGTGTGCTCGTGTCAGCTGCTTCGGAGGAAGGTGCAGCAGGGGGTTGTGAGATGTGAGATGTCGGCTGGAGCGGGACTGAACTGGGGCTGGCTGTCAGCAGGGCCTGAGGGGCAGGAAAATGCAGAATTTTCAGACAGGAATCTCAGGTTTGCCTGAAAGCCAGGCAAGAACTTTCATTAACTTCTTGTTGCTCTGTGCTACAGAGTAGAGCTGAGAAATTTCCCAAGAGGACGCAGACGAGGTGAGAAATGTTTCAGCCTTCTTTCTTGAACAGTTTAAATATGAGATGTTTCTCTTCCTGCTTCTCTTTTAGCCCCGTCCAACTCTCACTGAGGTCACTGGAGACAGAGGGAAGACTCCTGCAGAGGTTCCTGCATCAGCTGCTACCTCTGCTCCAGGCAGGGTGCAATGCTTTGCTTCCAGTGGCAGAGGCGGGGGGAGCATTTGGTGGTGTCTCTCCCCACTGCATACTTCCGAGTATGAGTTCATGACTAGCAGCATTTCTAAAAGCCGCGATCCGCTGCGACCAGCCGATGGAAGTCTTGCAGAGGTGCAGCCACCCACGTTGTGCTCCATGGAAGGAGTCCTCTTGTCCTCGGGATGGGGCGGGAGGAGAGACGAGAGCAAACCTGGTAGCTCGAGCACTGCTTCGGATGCAGGACATCGGCAAGTCGCTCCACGCTCAACTCCAACCCTGATCCTGAACAAACATCCTCATCTCCTATATTTTACCTGTCTGTGAAATATGGTTGTTGTTCTGCTGATTAAATTAACAAGCAGTCTGAGGCAAGGACACATATACACATGGGCAGGTGCAGCTTCTAGCACAATGTATTCCTGATCTCAGCTTTNGCCTTCTCTTCTCCAGGCTGAACAACCCCAATTCTCTCAGCCTGTCCTCACAGCAGAGGGGCTCCAGCCCTTAGATCATCTTTGTGGCCTTATGTGCCACAACACTATTCGCACCAGCAGTTAGCAGAACAGAAGCCATCAGAGCACTTCTTAGGCTGCAGCTGCACATTTTACCCACTTCTCTTGACAGATTTTTTTAAAGTAAATCTAGGTTTTTAACAGGTGAGCTCTGATCATATTGGTTATGGTCGATGACGCTGTCCCAGGGGTCCAACCCTGCCAGACCTGGGCAGTTCCAACAGCATCTTCTTCATGTTCCTCAGTCAACACGTTAGAAGACGTGAGGGCAGGGCAGGTTTTGCCCAAGTCCCTGCACTGCGAGCGAGCGACTGGTGCTGTGACAGATGTAACCCAGTAGTTCTGAACGCTGGCCCTGTTGCTTGATTGCTAAAATACACTTTATTTCATGGGCGCCCCATGTCCACTCCATGGACTTTTCTGGAACACGCAACTGCTGAAAATTTGTTGAGGAACTTGTTCTCACAGGAGTTCCTGCTGTTGGTTTTTTTGTTTGTTTTTTTTTTTTCTTTTTTAATCTAAATGATGTTGCTAAATTTGGACACGTTATTGATAAGCATCTGAGTTGGTAGATTTATCTGATCTGGACCTCTGAACCTGCTGAGTAGGTGGCACCTCTGCTGAGTTTTCATTGTAAAAATGGAAAAGGTCAGCAGATTTCCAGCCATAAAAAGAGACAGGGCATTGTGTTACTGCCAGTCTGCAGGGAAAGTTTTTGCTGTTCGTTTCAGAATGAAACAGTGAGGAGACATCACTTCATCCCCTTCTCATAACCCTGGTACATGACTTGTATGTACTATGGGTTTTTTTCCATGAATTCTCATAGTTGGTGCTATAAACATTGTATTTTAATGGAAATTAATGTCATTTTTATTAGATAGTTGACCAGGACATCTGAACAGGAGGAGAAACCTGGAGAGTTTAGATGTTTAGCCTGGGAAAACGCAGACTGGGAAGACCTGTGCTTTGCTTTCTGTAAATGTATGGGATTATACACCAGGAGGGCAGAAGTTCCGGGTGAGCTGAAGGGATGTGTAGAGACGGTGGTGCCAGGAATACCTTTGGGCTGGGAGGCAGGAGCAGCTCCCAAGCATCTGCCCAGCAGCTGGGATGCTGCGTAACGGCCTCGGAGAGGACCCGGAGGGTTTGTGGATGTGGCTGGCCCGAGGTGGTGTCTGCAGGGGAGGGAAGAAACCTCTGCCATCTCCAGTAAAACATCTAGGGGTGTTATGCTCCTCCTTACCACCACTGGCATTGCAGGTAGAAATAGCTGGGAGCTTGGTCAAAGAGATGTGAGATGGAGACAGGTAAAGCTGCGTCCAGGTTTCACCATGAAATTAATGGATTAAACCTTACACCAGAGAGGTGCGCACCGTGGTAGCCAGTTCAAGTGTAATATAGGCAGGGCTTGGCAATTATTTGCTATTTCTTCCCTCTCAGGCAGAAATCTGTACAAGTTTTTATTCTTTAATGAGTTGAACTGATCTCTCAGAGTAAATCATGCAACCAACACTTGATTTTGCACCTCCTCAGTGCCTCGTTTGAGGAAGGGAAAAAAAAAAAAGGCTGGAAGTGGAGCTGCCTGACAGGAAAGTTAACTCCAGTACCTGCAAATACCGACACTACAGCAGAGCTGCCTGACTCAACACACAAAATAAACAACCACAGGCAGGATTAATGGGGGGAAAAAAAAAAAGTGTGTCATCATTCAGAAGAAATATCAAAGCATCTAATTTTAATTCTCATTCATAAAACAATGTTTCTGAGACTGTTAAAGATCCAAGTCATGTTAGTCATCATTCGTAATCCGAGCAGCCTCCTGAGGGATTCATAAAGTGTATTTTGCGTGTGGCTGAGTCTCTGCTCCCACCCCAGCATCCTCATACTCTGTCAGTCTCTGCCCCCTGCCCTCCGCAGCCGCCCTCTTGTCAGAAGGACAAGTCGTGGGGCAGCAGACAAGCAACCCCCTGAGGCAGAGGAGCGGGAGAAAAGCCATTGTCACCTCTCCCAAAACACCTTCCCTGCATGTGCTGACCATTTCGGCGGAGGAGCCTGCCCGGCGCAGCGCAGATGTGGGCAGCTCACATGATGGATGTGCCCTTGAGGCCCTGTCAGATGCCGTCGTGGCTCCGGCCAACGCCACTCGGGCACTCAGCTGCCAAACGCCGGCAGTTCAGCATCCCGGGGCTCCCGCTTAAATTCAGAGCCGCGAATTGCAGCTTGTTGTTCTCAGAAGCTGGGGCTGGTGGTTCAGCCGGGCACCTCAGGATCAAAACTAAGGGCTTGTTTTGTCTGGGCTCTGCCCATCTGCCCCTTGTGAAACTATGTTCCAGTTCTGGCTCAAAGTTGGCGTTTTTAGGACAGCTGTTCTTGCTGGCCAGCGCGGGGCTGAAGGAGATGCCGTGCGCCTTCGCTGCGGACCCCGTGCAAAATCACCGTGCCCACGTGCTGCGTGTGGTTTGTCAGCATCCGTTTGACAATTTCTACTAAAAGCAGGAAAGATGGTGCTGGAGGCTGGGTGACCCGTGCCCCTGCTCAGACCTCCCCGCAAGCGCAGACTGGTTATTTAGACTGTGGGAGTGCGCCAGTGCCATTTTTTTGAGAGGGACGCTAAGGATCCTTTGAGACCAGATTCCTTGTCTGTAAAGAGTGAAATGAGGCTCTGGGTGTAGCTGGCAGGTACCTTCTGGGGTGGTGAGACCCTGCCTTGCCCCAGGACAGCAGGAGTTTTATCACGCTTCTGTGATGCAGCCCGGAGTGCCATGCCCTGATCTCCCCACTGGCACTTTTAGGTCTGCTGTTAGACGTGGTGTTTTCATTCTTCACCTGCAACGTGCAGACATAATACATCTCCTTCTCTGGAGACATTCCAAACCCACCTGGATGCCATCCTCTCCAACCTGCTCTGGGTGACCCTGCTTCGTCAGGGGGTTGGATGAGAAGATCTCCAGAGGTCCCATTCCAATCCCTGCCTTTCTGCGATTCTGTGATATAAGGACAATCATTTTTCATGACATGCAGTAAGGAAAAAGTGGAAGCACTTAACTACCAGGCCAAAGCGACTTTTGTGAGCACCCTAAAGGCTCTGTGATCTGGAGCTGGTCATGCTGTATTGCATCTACTGCCTGTCCAGGTAGTGGGTAATTGTGCTGGAATGGATGTGTGACTCTTTCAGGGTTGATAAACATAGTTATCCACCCAGCATTCAAAGAGAGATAACATGAACATACGAATAGTACCTCTTATCCAGTATTTTCTTTTTTTCACTGTTCTTCGGGTTGTTTCACGGATATGCTACAGACTCCTCACTCTGCAAATCCCGATCTTAAACAGTTTTAGCAGCCGAGCGGTGCTCTGCGTTGTTCCCACCTCTCGGCTGTGGTGCCAGCAAGCGGCGTGGAGGCTGCCCTGGGCTCTGCCCGTGCCAGTGGTGCCCGCAGAGATGGAGGGCAGAGAGGTGCGTGCTGCGCGCTCCGACGTTCCCTGCAAATGTCCTGGATGGATTCTCTCTGACCCACCACTAAATATTCATCCTTCGTCATCATTAAATCTGGGTGTACTGGTTTTTCACCACTGTAAGCAAGTGCAAAAGCAGTTAAGCAAAGCAGAAAATCCTTTGATCTGTGCTACCTTAACATCTATGGGCCTCCTTGTGATACTAAACTATGTTGTAAATAACCATGGCTTTCATTTTGACTATTTCAGTGAAAATATTTGCAAGGCTATATTACAGGAGGGACTGACTTTTTGTTTGCAGCAGCCTGTTGTCTGCCTCCAAGTGAACCATCTGCGTGTGCTTGAATAGCAAGTATGACGGTGAGAGGAAGAGATCCTCAGACAAAAACTTTTGTCATACTACACTGCTGAAATCTTGTTGTTTCATCCCATCCTTGGCCTGTGGTAGATGTAAGCATCTGGCAAATCGTTTCAGTCCCCTGAAGTTTTGCATCTATTCGGTTTCAGAAAATTTGATACCGGCAGTCTTTAATTTTTCTGTTATCATTGTGCTGTCCTATATGCAGAGAACTTGTATTCCGATAACATTTCCTTCTGAAGGCAGCAAAGACTTTTCATAAGAAGAAGAGATAATTTTGCTGCCTCACACAGACATTTAAAGGAATATGAATTAAATATGCCTTAAACCTAATTCAGGTCCTGGGAATTGCCCTCCCAGCATCCTTCTGTTTATGGTAGGTTGAATCTGAAGTCCTCTAAATGCAATCCAAATGAGATGCACTAAGGATCTGGAGAGAAGATCCTGTTGTAGGACCAAGCCCAGCTCTCATGTCACTCATGTGGGTAAACTCATTTCACCTTTAGCACAGGAGAGCAGAGAAACAGCAATCAGAGGAGCTACAAAGCTTTGTTGTCCAGTTTATATAAAGGTCTAAAGTTAAACTACAGGAATTGAGAAAGCCCATGTTTAAAAAAGTAACTGAATTAATTTTTGCATTATTTCTGAAACATGAAAGCTCTCCTTTACCTGCCTAAAATAAACTCAATAAGCACCACACCAGAATTTGAACCTCTTTGGAAAAACACACTCAAATTCTTCTGAAAGTACAGATTTTTTTCTCTTACACTGATTTCAGATAATAATTAAAGAGTGCAAGAAACACAGACTGCTCCACTATTTTGTTTTGGGAGCTGTTTGAGGGCTGGTTTTGACCTGTCTTTTATTGTCTTGGCTGTTCTTAATTTTAAGATCTCAGGATCATTCTCACAAGCATGAAACGAAGTCACTCTCTTGAATTCATGATATGGAGAGCTGCAAGGAAATGAATGGGATTAAGTATACACATTTGGAACTCAAGCAGTTCCAGTACAACCCATATCCACCCTACTATAAAACCGAAAAATGAACGCAATTCTTAACTAATCATTTGGCTGCTTGACGCAAGAGATACCCCTTTCCAAAAATAACTGCTCGCTCTGCTTTAGCACGGTGTTAAATTCCAGACCCACAGTTTATAACCTTTGGGAATGAGCCGTCTTTGCTGCTTATGACGGTCTGTGAGTCTGCGCGCAGAGGAGACAGGAGGCAGGAGAAAATGAATTAAATTTCCTCTCCAACCCAGACAGCGCTGCAGGGGCGAGAGGGTGGGGGATGGAGCGTCTGACTGAGGGGTTCTGATCAAGGCAGGCAAGTTACGTCTCTGAAGACTGGAATAAACTGGGGCAAAACATCGTTTTAGGAAGGCAGAGGGTACAAACCAGCCCTGCCTTGCTGACGCCGGGGAGCGGTGTGTTTCGCACCTCGGAGCTGAACTCCTGCGGTACGCCTCTCCTTGTGTTTGGGGCTAGTAAAACAGAGGAGTCAAAGTTTTTTCAAATGTGAGATACAGCTTATGCCTTAAAGATGTGAAAGCATTTGCCGATTTTTCCTGTTGCCTACATCAGTCTTGCAGGAGCCTGCAGCATCTGCAGCTGCTGATGGGATTATTTTTCATTGGAGCTGCCCAGCAGGACGCAGAAGGCTTCCCTCCGGACTGGGCACGAGCCGGCTCCTTCCCAGGACATGCCGGCTTGCCCAGCATGGCCTTTGGGTGCATCTGCTTTTCTCAGCTGATGGTGCAGGTAATCACACCTCTCCTCTGGCAGCAGAGAGCTTGCTTACAGCAGCTGTGACTTGCCTCCACGGCACGGTGGTGGCGTCTCAGGGCAGGTGTGAACAAATGGAATTTCCTGGGGAAAATGAACTTCAGAGCTTGGTCCATACTTACGGGTTGTGTGAAGCAACTTAAGACCAGAAGACACCAAACATGAACAGGACGACTGAGGTTGGCTTCACAGCTGCCTTCAATAGCATCCTAGGACCCAAGGAGGAGAGCACAGGAAAAGGAATTGCAATGAGATGCTCCCAGCTCACGTCTGTGTTGGCTCTTACACCTCAGCAAAGGAATCTGAGTCTCTGCTTGCCTCCATCCTGCTCTACAGGTGGCCTCACCAAAGACCGTGTATCACCTGAAGGACTGATGTGTGAGTGGGGAAGAAGTGATGGAAAAGATGGTGCTTGGATGTCCCATCTCAGATACAGACCTGGACCACCTGCATCTCTGGGAATCAGGAAGGAGCACATGAGAAAAGTCATCCATTACTGTCTGAGCCAGCAACTACATACAAAATACTGTTCAACAAGTGTAGTACAATAGAGAATTTGCAGAAGTTAACCTTTTTTTCCAAACTAGGACTGTTCAGTGCCTGATCTGCAGACTCCTGGGACCAATGGACTACTTTTAATGGATTTTTGAAATATGACTAAGAAAGGCTGTTGTCAGTAGGTTTAACTTGTTGTGCAAGGATCCATAGCATCAGCAGATTTTCAGGAATCTTCAGACTGAAAAAGACCGAAAACTGTGGTCCTAAGGCAGTAGTGGCCAGACCCAGCAGGCACTTGCTGTGAAATTTGTCCACCAGAGCGTGCAGGATGGCTGCTGGCGGCCGGTGGACGGTGTTTGCAAGCAGCAGTGACCAAGAGCCCTTGTGAATCTTTGCCACGACAAAACCCACAGCAGCAATCACTGGAGAAAGCATAACATCTTCTGAATAGGAACAGATTAATATCATTAACACAGTATTTATTCGTTGTAATATTACATTTGTGGTAGGTAATAGAATATATATGCAAGATATGTTCTCATATAAACATCTGTGTGTACGGGTATTACCTTCTTAATTGAGGCACAGCACTGGTTTTGTCTGTGAATATGTAGTAACCTGCCAAATGTGTAGCTGTCGTTCCCCAGGTGTACAGAGTAGAATCACAGAATCATAGAATCATGTAGGTTGGAAGGGACCTTTAAGATTATCGAGTCCAACCATCAACCTTACACTGCCAAAACCACCACTAAATCATGTCTCTCAGCACCATGTCTACCCAGCTTTTAAATACCTCCAGGGATGGTGACTCCACCACTTCCCTGGGCAGCCTGTTCCAATGCTTGACAACCCTTTCGGAGAAGAGATTTTTCCCAGTATCCAATCTAAACCTCTCCTGGCGCAACTTGAAGCCATTTCCTCTTGTCCTATCACTTGTTACATGGGAGAAGAGACTGACCCCCTCTTGCTACACCCTCCTCTCAGGTAGTTGTAGAGAGTGATAAGGTCTCCCTTCAGCCTCCTTTTCTCCAGGCTGAACAACCCCAGTTCCCTCAGCCGCTCCTCACAAGACTTGTGCTCCGGACCCCTCACCAGCTTTGCTGCCCTTCTCTGGACACGCTCCAGCATCTCAATGTCTTTCTTGTCGGGAAGGGCCCAAGACTGCACACAGTATTGGAGGTGGGTCCTCATCACTGCTGAGGACAGGGGGACGAGCATATGGCAGGTAGCTCAGAGGTTTTGTGCCTGCCGGAGGGAACATGGGGGTGCGCTGCCCCTCTGCCCAAATGGAGAGGAGTCAGCAGCGCCCAGCTGGGGAGTGTAGGAGTTCTCCAGTGCATGGGAGCTGGAAGTGGTGGTGATTATCATAGGTTTGCAGCATATTACCAGGATGTATGAGTCCTCTTCACATCATACTTCCCAACAAGCCCTTTGTTAATCTCCTGCTCAAATGCAAACAACAACAACAAAAAAAAAAAATTGAAAAAAATCAAGTGCTTGTTGCACTTCCAAGATATTCTGTTGTAAATATTTTTAACTTGTTCCCTTGATCAAGGTTTTTTCCTCTACTTTCTCAGTCTTTTAGGCGATCGTCAGTGAAGGGCTCACTGTAAAATCATTTTTAGTAATGGCATGGAACTAAATGTTCTCTAGCACCCTTTACCATTGGGGAATAATGCCATGTTCGTGACGGGAGGGCAAGGATCCACTAATACCTTTTATGGTTATAACATCTTTGCTGTAGCCTTAGTCCTGCAGTGATGGCAAACTACCAAGACCCTAACCTCTGCTCCATGCCTACTTCTGATGCTGTATTGTGGGGTTTTTTTATTTAGTACCCTGAGGTACAGTTATTTAATTAGACTCCAATGCCTAAGCCTCAAAAGACTGACCTTGCACCTGGAAACATTGCAATGCAATGTTTTCAGCAAAACTATGCATAAATTCAGACTTTGGTAATATTCTGTAAGTAACCCGTAATTCCTCCTACTTCTAAAAAGATACTTAGTAGTAAGGTTAATTATAGTCTTTTAAATTAATTCAGGCTATGCAAAAAAGGCAATATTAAAATAGGCTCAGAATGGTGGGAAGCCACCACTGCTAACGTCAAAAGCAGCAGTTTCTGTGCTGTCCATAAAGCAGTGAAGTTTTCATAGCAAACAGCTTTTTTCTGGGGTTGGAGGGAGTGACAGCACTTCACATGGACCGGAGCCTCAGTTAGTGTAGGTGGTCTTCACACACTGCCCCCCAGCCTTTGGGGAATGGCAATGGCTTACCTGAGCTGATAACTTAGCTTTTTTAGCACCTTTAGCTGCGTGCTTTCCTGGAACAGCGCCACGCAAAAAGCAAACCCAGAGAAGACTGGCAACCCTGGGAAACCCTGGCAGAGAGTCAAACTCAGATTTCTTTTCTCTCCATTCTCACCTACTGTTGCAAAGAATGAATTAATTTCCAATGGACATTACAGAAGACCTTGGGTTTAGGAACACAAAGCAATTTCATAATGAACTAAGTTTGAGAAGATCCTCTAGACAGGTGACAGATGAAGGTATCAGCAGTTTACTTGCAAGTGTAACTTCAGTAGAATTATATCACCTTATCAGTTATGATTTATCTCAGATTTGTATAATGTGCATGCAGCAGTGTCATGCACACTCCATCGTCCCACAAAGGAATATTCAAAAGCTGTCGATAAAACACAGCACATCACACAGGCATTTTGCTGTACGTGCAGTTTGCCCATTACTCACTGAGAATTGTTTTATATGACATGCAAACAATGTAAAATATTTTGCCTAAACATCGTACGCGGTCGGTGGGACTTCCTTGGAGATGAGAATACCTTTATCACAGGAGGTAGGTACTTTCTGACCCCTAGGAAGAAAATAATGCCAAAAAAATACCCGTTAAAATTAGACTGCCTTTTGACAATTGAACTTTACTCATTAGTGGCCTTCCTATCTTCCTGCACCCATATACCTATACACTAGCAAAATTACATATCCTATAGAAATGCCTTTCTTAATCATGATATAATCAAATCTCAGGCACTTTGGAATATGTGTAAAGAAAAATATGTATGTGAGTGAAAGCAGGAAATTTCTTTATTCTCTGTCATTCATATAAACACAAGCCAAGATTCCTTCTTTGTTTTCAAAGTGATGGAATTGACACACAAACACAGGTGAAGAAAATGAATGTCTGACTCACTGGCTGGCTGCAGGAGTCGATGAGTCAAGGCAGACTCACCTGGGCTGTGTGTCAGGGCTGCACCTACGGAATGACCCCAGGGAACGCACGGGATGGGCGATGACAGGGATCGTCACTCAGCTGGCTGGAATAGCAGAGCCTCTGGACTCTGTCTGAGTCACAGCTCAGGCTGGGAGAGAAGAGCGAGGGAGGACAAGGACAGAAATCCCTTCCTGACTTCCAGCATCTTCCACCTGCACTTCTGCAAATTCTATATGAACATGGCATAGGGAAGTCAGTCTTGGGGAGCTTCAGGTCCACCACCTTGTCCAAACCCATTGGCGCCCCTCTTCAGAAATGAGGCAATGTTTCAATGGGGGTGGAAGGAGTTACATGAACTAACGCTATGTTAAATGTAACTCATGCTCGGTATAGATACGAGTGATGTAAACACTAGGAGAGGAGAGGTGTAACATCTCCATGTTACTTTAGATTTTAGACATTTAGGTTCAGTTTGAGATGTCTACTCTGAGGCTGGTGAGTGGGGAAAGGCAGCATTCCAACTGAACTGCTTTGGATCCCTTTACATAGAGTTCATGACCTACATGAGTCTAGCCTCCAAACTCAGACACCTCGTGTACAGGGCTGAGGCAATGGTCACACATCTCTGTTCATCATCTGACCACCCTATATTTTTATAGTACCTGTGTTTTGGGGTCTGTTTAGTGACCTTGTAGCAGGAGATACTCGGAGTGATTTCCCTATCCCTTCTCTACAGGATCTCTACAGAGTAAGTCAAATCAAGTAGACAAGTGAGAATAGTTGAGCCAGTGCATCAGAATTTCACACACCATGGAGTCAATGGCCATGTGAAGGACATGCAGGGCCACACACAGGCTTCAGTGCTCAGCTGGATGCTGCCAACATCCCCGTTCACTTCACTGGGCTTCTGTAAGGAGTTTGGTAATTCTTCTCAGATGTCTGAACAACAGATCTCACTTTGGGAGCAGGCAGCTGTCATCTCCCCTTCACAGAAAGCCAGGGACACATAGACATAGGGTTACAGAGACTTGCCAAGTGTCTCTAGCAAAGCTTTCTTCCAGATGGTGTGATGTTACCCAAAAGCACAACCACCTGGGGTCTGCAATATGATGTCTTGCTGTGAGCACTACCTGTCCAACCCCAGGTGCGGTTTTGCTAATTCAGATTTTTAAGAAAGTATTATTCTCTTCTGGAAGCAGATAAGTTAACGTCTCATAAGATAGAGTCTACCAGGAGAGACAAGTAATGCAAGACTCATCACATACTTCTCCAGGATGACAAAAATTGCCACATGAAATAAGATAATAAGAAACAGAAGCACAACTTGATGCCAGTTCTTGGTCAGTAGGACACACTACGTCCTGGTTTCCATCCAAGGTTACAATGGCTGTCCCTACAATCAGCCTTGGAAAGATTAACAACTTGTGGCCTAAATGGGGCAATAATAACTTACCCATCATTGTTAAATTGCTCAGGACCAATGAGGGGATGCTGTAGGAAGCTGTAATCCTACATCTTATACCATCTTTGTTGTAAAGTGTATAGCTGCTGACAGAAACTCTCGACTGCCCACATAGAGAAGGATATTTTCTTCACTGGTTCATAACTGTAGGGGTTGCCCCAAGCAATCAACAGCACAATAAGAATCCTTTCACCCTCCAGCAAAAAACTGAACGTCTCTGTAGTTTGAAGCACAGAACTAGAAACTGAGATTTTGTGGGGTTAGTCTCAGCACTGCCCTTGCGTGGATTTGTATGCTTCTTGCCTGATATATTAATCCCTCTGTGACTAAATATGCTAATCTTTAAATAGTTTTGACACTGCAGGACTGTGTTACTTCGTATTTATAAAGGACTTGAAGGTTTTCACATAAGAGATCTGGTAAAATCTTCAGTGAGGATACCTTAGCTTGTATCACTTGAGGAACTGGTTAATACATTAATTTCTATTTATCACCTGTCTTCTGGAATGTCAGAGCTAATGACTCGCCAACCTCCAGAAGACAAGGCTAAGGAGCAAACAAGGCATCTCCATCTGAGAAAGCACTGTCACAACAAGGACAACACAGCGTATGCATTTTCCAGATTCTTATTATCTCAGCTGGTCAACTAGGGAGCCAGGAGATGTGCACCATCATCTAACACTTTCATACTGCTTTAAAGAAGATGCAAAGAGGTTAAAAGCCCATTCATCAGCCTCACAACGTCATCCCAATTGTCTTTATCTAACTCTGTGTCTACTTCTACCTTCCTTTAATCTGTCTCTAAGATAGCTGTTGCTCCACATGTATCAAAAGGTGTACCTCTGCTCATCAAGATGGGACATTTTTCACTAGGTTGACAGGACAGCCAGGGTACATGTAAACAAAACTAATGGATAATTTTTATTGGGTCAAGTGAAATAAATGGTTCAGTTGCTATGACAGCTCTGGTTTTGTTTGGTAAGCACTAAAACAGCAAACTGTGCTTGCAGTAGGAAAAGGTTAAGACTGGTGGAAAATTAGCCAAGATTTCCTGCCATTTCAGCAAGCAACAGTAAACATCTCAGGTTTGGTGAGTGCAAGTCATGTTCTTCGGTGTGACATGGCCTCCTGTGTCCCCAGCCTGGGATAGGGACAGAGATCAAAGGGGCAGTCCACATCAGCAGGTCCAATCTCCCCTGTAACCATCACCCAGGGAGCAGATGCCCAGTTCAGATGGTGACTACTACCAAACAGCCCTGGTCGCTTGGTGAGACATGGCTTAATGGGGAGCACCACGACACCTTCCTTTGGAGGAGAATCTCCTGCTCTTTAGAGAAAGACAAGGAGATCTTCAAGCAGAAGGAGAAATTAAATTATTTTCTGGCACCTGCAGAAGGCATGAAAACCTGTGGGGGGTAAAACCCAGTGGTCATGTTTTCAGCACACCTCCATCAAACTTGATGTGCTTGACAAAAAATGCGCTCCATGGATTCAGAGGCAGACTCAGGAACCCTCTGGAAATACAGCACAAATGGGTTCTTTGGTGCTAGAAAGGTCCTCAGCTCTTAGAATTATAGAATCATAGAATCGTTTAGGTTGGAAAAGACCTTTAAGATCATCTAGTCCAACCATTGACCCTACTCTACCAGGTCTGCCACTAAACCATGTCTCCAAGCACCACATCTACATGACTTTTAAACACCTCTAGGGATGGTGACTCAACCACCTCCCTCGGCAGCCTGTTCCTATGTTTGATAACTCTTTCACTGAAAATTTTTTTCCTAATGTCCAGCCTAAACCTCCCCTGGTGCAACTTGAACCGNGCACTTGGCCTTGTTAAACCTCATGCAGTTGGCCTCAGCCCATCGATCCAGTCTGTCCAGTCTTGTCACTTGACTTGTAACCTTCTATATGTGCACAATGTAGATGGGTTTTTGTTATCAAAAGATAGATCCTGTCTGAATACCCCC
>VYXH01003729.1:103080-114276 GCA_013397275.1 Burhinus bistriatus | reverse complement strand
TTTTTTTTTTTTTTTGTTACATGTGCAACAGATGGCAGAAAGTTTTTTGTCCTGGTTGCTGAAGTACACCTGCTCTCATTTACAACAGTAGTCAAGCTGTGTTAGAACATTTCACCTCTCCTTCAGTATGCCTGCTTGGCAGTTATCTAGATTGTTGGCTGGTAGAAAGGGAATACAATGGGATTGTTGGGTTTTGGTGGTTTTTTTTAGGAGAACACTGCATATGTACAAATAGGCTTGCATATAGCTAATAAAAAGTGAAACCTCATAGAAAACTGGAAAAGAGTTTCAAGTTCTGAGTTACTGTACTTCATGGACTCTTTAGTAAAACATGCAGAGAAAAAAGTTAATTTTCTCAAATGCTTTCTTCCACTTACCGTGCTTTATAGAGTGATAATAGAGCAGAAAGGTCTTAAAAGAAACATTAATCATCCTCCCTACTAGCTTTAATGTGTACCACACTGCATTTGACAGGTACAGCATTAAAGCAATAGTTCTCTAAAAAGTCACCACATGAGCAGTGCTAAAGCATCTTTTGCAACAGCTAAAACAGCTTAATCCCTAATTTGATAAAATTAATTCAGGACAATTCCCAATAAAAATTAAAATTGTGCTCACCAACTAAAAAATTTATTTCCTGTTTTAAACAAATCGACCAAATCAGAAAAGCCCATGGCCCCTCGCTGGTTGCACTATTGATAGATTATGCGGGAAAAGGGGTTGAGGCCAAGGCTTTACCAGTCAGTGCCAGTGAAGATGCAGTTACCAGCAGAAAAGAGTGAGTTGAGGATGAGCCATGGAGTTCCTAGCTCAGAGGGGCTGTGGTGACCATGGAGGTGGCACACCGGCTTTGCCCTGGCAGCGTGGGTTGGGACAGGACGGCTTTGCACAGCCCTCTGCCAGCAGGGTCATCTCCATGCCAGGGAGCCACATATCCGGTAGGTACCTCCTTGTGCCCTCTTTAATGTGGTACTAGGTGTCCTGGGTGAAGAACTGGGTGATTTCCTCCTATGGCGGAGACACTAACCATCTGGGGACACGGGAGAGTGCTCAGGCTGGAGGGGACCCACGGCTGGTGGCAGGAGCAGCAAAATACTTTGGTCCTCTCTGACCTGCTGTTGAAGAGGTTTCACAGCTCGCCTTGCCTCTAGAAAGCTTTTCCTGATGTTTAGCCTGAATGTCCCTGCACTCCAGATACCAGTGCTTCTTACCCTGCCCACCACAGACTGAGAACTTGGATTGCTGTCCTCTCCTTTGCAGCAGTGCTGGAGGGTTTGGAAGCTTTTGACGATTTCTCCCTTCTTTCCTCCAGGCTAGACAGTCCCATTCCTTTCAGTCTTTCCCTCTAAGTCATGTTTTCTGTATTTGTCACTGTGCCTGTGGTTTTATTGTGCAAGCTCTTCAGCTGGCCTACGATTTGGTTGAGATCCAGAACATAAAACTGCAGAGGGTTCTGCAGGGAAGGAAGAATCACTCCAGCCACCTTGCAGGCTATGTCCCTACCTTTAGAGCTCAATGAGGACAGCCGTGGTTCTTCATACCTGGTCAGGCAGCCATCTTCACCATGGCCTGCCATACCCACCTCCAGATAACTGAATTCCTGCCAGGACAGAGGAACTCCAGGTGCCACCTTTCCTGGGACTCAATGACAGTAAAAAAAGCCTGAGTATTTCTGGTGGGCATCACCCTGGCTTTCCCAGTGCTCTGGTCACAGGCAACTCAGGCAGGTTGGGGCATCTCCATCCTTGGAGACCTTCAAATCCTGATGGACACAGCCCTGAGCAACCTGATGGAGGTCACCCTGCCCTGAGCAGGGGTTGGGCTGGGCTGTCTCCAGTGGTCTCCACCAAAATAAGCACTGCACTCTCCAGGCTCTCAAAAAGCAGCATTTCGTCCCAGCACATTGACAGGGAAAGGAGGGAGCTGACACACTTGGGTGACACATGAAGCCACAATCCTTTTGCTCATCTCAAGATGCTGGAGAAGACCAAAAAGGAAGAGTTTCTTTCCTCAGGTAACTCTCAGCATGTACCACCACTTCACTGAACAGCTGCAAAATGCATTCCTGCAGCTCCAGCATGGGTTTAAGAAGATAAAAGGTGGGATTACAGGGAGGCAACATAAAGAAGTGCTTGCTAGACTTTTTTATTATTTTTTTTTTGCTTGTGTGTGGAAAATTAGATAGAATCATGGGATTGTTTTGGTTGGAAGGTACCTTTAAGATAATCGAGTCCTACCGTTGACCCAGCACTGCCAAGTCCACCACTAGGCCATGTCCCTCAGCACCACATCTGCCCATCTTTTCAATCCCTCCAGGGACGGCGATTCCACCACTTCCCTGGGCAGCCTGTTCCAATGCTTGACAACCCTTTCAGTGAAGAATTTGTCCTAATATCCAAAGTAAATCTCCCCTGGCATGAAGTACAGGCATGGAGGTTCTGAACCATTTCTGGCTACATAAAAGTCTTATCTTTATTTTTTGCTGCTAACACACTAGTTAAGCTGTTAGATATGACATCTCTATACATTTCTACACAACATGAGCTTTTGCCTGACTTCCCCCATGCATGATGTTAAATATGTGCGTATTTGTAGATTCTGTGCTTCACCTCATAAATTGCTCTGACATACACTGAACTGAAGGACACGAGATGAAAGTTGTAATGCATTATTCATCTAAGCAAAATAAACAGTATCCAGGGTTATGAAGATGAAACCCAAAAGATGTGAAAACTTTTCATTAGGTAGTTCAGTGGAAAAATATGGAATGATCCACGTAAGCTCTGTGGCAGCCTTCATTGACTGGGTGTTTTATCAGCAAATCACTTAAAAATTTATTTCGTATGACAGTATTGAAAGTTACAGTAACCGCACTGGGAAAATAAATACTTAAATACTCAAAACCAGCATTTCTGTACACAAGAAGTTTTACTCTGCACAGTTTTTTTAACATATTCTAAATAAACTACTTAATTTTCAAAGCTTCCCCTAACCAGTGGGTTGCTAACATCACTGCTTACTGTCATCTTGTGATCATATTTGAGTCAGATTTTTTTAAAAAATCTAACTTACAATTTTTTGGGATATATTTTATTCCCTCTATTTTCAGAATATGTAGAAGTGTCTAAGACTGATACTAACATCAAGGGGCTGCCACTGAACATAACTGAAATGAAGATGCAGGTCACAATTTCTTGGTGTATACAAAATGGCCAGGAAGATTTGCTAAAGTTACTGAGGACTCAGAGAAAATATTTATTAAACATTTGGGTGGCTGGGAATATGTAAAGCCTGTTATAATTGGCTTGAAATTCTGTGATTCCTCTTTCTTTTCTGTACTTTGCATTAAAAAATCTAAATGGGCTTAATTTTGACATCCCTGTTGCAGCCAAACTGTGCTAAAAAACTTTGTAAAAAAGTTTGCCCATTGTCTGCCCCATAAAAGCTGATGTATAACAGCTGCAGTTCAGAACGGCTCACCCTTTTAGTGATGCATCTTTCTTTCTGACAGAAAACAGCAACCCGTGATTTGAGCAGCGGGGCAGAAACCCAACAGCCGAAGGATGTGTCCAGCCTTGGGCAAATCAGCTCTTCTGCCTTCAATCTTCAGGATTCGTATCATCTGCATATTTTTATCCTAATATAAAGGCTAATGTAATATTACGTATCTAATATTTTCCTCCTTCTTGCAGGTTTTTTTTCGATTGGTATCATGGCGATTAGCTTCATAGTTTATTTGTTGATTGCTTTAAAAGATGTTTACTTCTAGCACTGTAAACCATTTTTTTATTTGCAATTTATTTGAAAACCTCTAGGTTTTGAAATAATGGAAAATATAATGAGGATGACCGTATTTGCTTTTTCTTTGAAGTTCCTTACATTTTTCTATCCCTTACCCTGTCTGCCCAGTTTTTGACCAACCATTTCTTAAAGAACACCTTTTGGGGTAATTTTCACATTGAAATATGTAGCATATTATGTGCTGAGTGTGTCTGAGGACAAAGACCAAAGACCATGCTGCTTCTGCGCTTGCTGAATAAAAATTTCTCTTCCTGCCTAGTTTACTCCAGCTTCGTGATTTGTTTCATTCTGGGTGTGTCTACCACTTTTTTCCAATCATTTACTATTAAAGTGAAGATGCAGAAGTCCTGGAATATCTGTCTTCTCAGAAACTCTCCATTTTGGAGAAATGCTTGAATTTTATTTTCTTCCTGTGTCTGCAGTGTTGTCAGATGTAAGTATTACACCAAATCAAAACAAAGTAGTCCAGTAAAAGGTTGGAAACATGCAAGAGAGTATTACTTTCACACTTTGGAATTAACCCTGACGAGAGCTTGTCCCTGTGAGAGCGGAGGGTTCGTGCCCTTTGTGCACCATGCGTGTTATTATTTCCATAGGCAGCTTTTTTCACTACGTTTCCCATGACTGAACCTATAATCCCTCCAGAAATTCCCAGGTCCCTCCTGGCTGTTGGATGTCTCACAACGGACTTTGCTGAAGTTGCCGTTGTGGTAGAAGGTGGGATATGGTAACTGTAAGGACAGCGTGCGTTGTCGACTCCCGGGTAGATGATTTCAAATGATATTCAAATGCTGTTGTTGCTGAGGCTGTCTTGATTCTTGACAGAGTGAATAGTTTGATGTGAGGTGTGTGGGAATGACAGTCATGCCTTTATGGTGGTGTGCATGAACAGATGCATTTTCTGTAACATACAAAGTAATTATTTGGTCTCATTAGGACTGAAGTGTCATATTTTGGGCAGCAAATGCAAGAAGGGTATGGACCGTAAGAAGAGACTTTTCACAAAAACAATGAGGATGGACAGAGGTTTGGAAAACTCGTGCCTTTCCTGTGCTTGTCTTCAGAGCAGCATGTCCACAGCAGCCCCAGGAGAGGCATGCTGTGGGGAAGCCTAGTTTGGGAGACCTGTTGAGGTTCTCCCTAACCATGTTTGCTAGTATTTCTCTGATATGTGCGAATATTTCAACTGGGTGATACATATCTGAGTGATATTTCCACTAAAAGATGCATTCACTCATTTAAGTGGTCAGACAGCTGTATCATTGTATAATTCATTACCTTCACTGTTCATGCAAATAAAGTGTGTCGAAGAGATACTCTGACATTGAATTTTAAGTTTGGGTGCCATGAAGGATCAGTTCTTGAATTGCAGCAGCCCCCAGGAAATAATTGTTTTTGTTATGGTTGCTCTAGCATTAAAATTGTACTGAAGTGCCCTTAGCCTGATAGTACTTACTAGTTTTACACAGTAAAAATGAATAAAAATCCTAAAGTTTTCTGCAAAGAGTGTTAGAAAGTGGCATAATTTTTTTTAAAATGGTCTCATCGTTCCCAAATAACTCATGCTTTTGTGCATTAAAAACTTTTTTCTCCCGATGTTACCTATTTCTTCCAATGAGGTTGTAGTTCTGGGCTACATGAAAGTGAGACATGGAATTTCTGGCGCAAAATACATGGAGAAATATCACACTAAAGTAATTCACAATCCAAATCCCTTTTTTCCTTCTTTAACAGAAATTTCATGCTGGTTACAGACGGTATATTGCAGGGAGTGATCCAAAAATGTTGTTTTCACAGTTAAGCAAGTTATTTTTTCCCTGTGCAAAACGTGAGTTAATCTTTCAGAGGCAGGAGGTGCTCCCTGCTGCGTGGAGGGCTGCATTCCTCGTTGCACACCGCCAACTTTGCGGACCCCTCGCACGTGGTTGACGCGTCTGGCAGACACCTGTGCTGCAGGTCACCTCCTGCATGATCGCAGGGCGCAAAACAATTCCCCAGGGACTGAAGCCATTCAGTGACTGAGGAAGGGATAAAAATTAAATATTAAATCATGAAGACAGGTTGCCGTTTTCACCCCTTGCTATTGACTTGAATTGCCTGAAACTGCAGCCTAAATTCCAAATAGATCTTCTGGGTATTTATTGGAAGAAAACCCAACTTATTAAACACATCCTAAAACTAGTACTTTAAAATGGCATCCAGTCCTCAATTGTTAATGCCTAAGTAAGTATAGTGCTAATAATAAATGAACAAGTCAATTGGAAAAGTAGATTTTGGCACAAAACCATTACTAAATAGACAAGCCAAATCAGTTTAAACAAAGGTACATCAGTATTATTACAAACTTGCCTCTCAGGGACTTTTCATCAGTTTCTAGACATCGATCTTTGAAAACTATCACCCACATAACCTGCATCATCAGGAAACACAGACTTGGGGAAAAAACTGAGTTTTGTCTTGTGCCAGGAGAACAGTGTTTAACATTTGGAGGGAACAGGGAAGTGTTGCAGCACACTGCACTAGGATGTATGCACATGCCTCCCACAGGTATACGTACCTCAGCAGCAGCTCACACTGCTGTGGAATTAAGTGGCTTTTTAAGTGAGTGACCCATAGAATAGCTCTTTCCAAAAAACACCTGGTTTTAGCTGTTTCCAAAGAGGATAACTGTCAGAAACCGGCTGGGGCTGAGATGGCACAGCAGAGTTTGCATCGACAGCGAGACGGAGCGGCTCACGCCGTTCACATTTTGTGGCTTCCTGGGTTTACAGCTCCTTCTAATATTTGTGTTGGCTTCAGGCCACGTTAATTAAGCTAAATACCGTCATTCATTCCTGAGGCAAAAATGACCTGGAAGTTGCTTAAAATTCTTGCGGGTACTTAAAGAGATGCAAATTCTGCCGCAGAAGGGCAGCTGGGGTGGCTGGACTGGGGGGGAGGAGGTGGCTCTCCAGGACGATGGCTGCGGTGGCCCGTGGCAGGCTGTCCCTCCGTGGGTGGTGTGCTGACACGCAGCTCGCGCAGTGGTGCCGCAGCGCCATGCCAGAGCAACCAGAGACCCTGTTCCGGTAGGTGAGTTGTACAGTACAAGATACGGTCCCAGACTTCTACAGACACGCTTTCAACACCAATTCCTCCTGGTTTTTCGCTAGATTCGGTATGCAGGAATTGCCCTTCCTAAAGCTAGGGCCTGTGAACTTTCCTCATTCCCATTGCTTCGTGCCCTTGCAGTGATACACATCCCCTGGCGCCGCGGTGTGACTCAGTGTGAAAAGCCACAAGCAGTACCGATGCTTTTCTTCTTTTCCTCTTACCTGCCCATCACAAAGTGTCAGCTCAGTGTCCTGGTTTGAGCAGCACAGGACTAATTTCTCTCTCTTTTATAAGACTCTACTATCTGAATTTGTGAAAATATTTACTTTACAGCCAGCTATGGTGTGTGGGTTTCAAGGTCTCGGTGTTTTCAAGCTCGCCATGTGCAGGGATGGGGAGAAGCGAGACCCGGGCACTTGACCCAAGCTGGCCAACAGGGTTATTTCAGACCATGAACAGCACATTCAATAGAAATTAGAAAGTTTGCTGAGGAGTTCTCTGTCTCTCTTGATGGTGGCGATCCTGAGAACTTCTTGCGCTGCTGCCTGACCCTGAGCCCTTCCCTTCCTCCCCAAGCCATAGCGCTCGCAGTGTCCCACATTGGCTGTCCCCTGCTGGGAGTGCACAACTTCCCACAGATAGAATGGGCTGAGTATAATCCTGGTGTATTTTAGACTGCTATTAGGATCAATACTGGTTCTCTAGTGTTACTTAGATCAATTATTTAGTCATATTTTATTAAATCTCTTTATATTTCAACCCTCAGGTTTCCTTGTTTTTTCCCAATTCCCTTCCCAGGTGGAGAGGCGTCATTGGGTGAGAGAATAATTGCCTAAATGACAATAAATTGTTGTGGGTTCCTCAAACCATAACACCCAGGGGCAGCCCAGGGTATCCCGATGGAGGAGGGAAAGGCAGGTGGGCACTGCCCATGGCGTGGTGGCCAGATGGCTCCTCAGAGCTGGCGTGGCCACCTTCACCCCACACCATGGTCTACATGGTAGCACCTCCTGGGGGGTGACACCATCACCGGAGCAGAGCGTGCATAGAGCTGGCGTGTGCCATCCCTCACAGGCTGCCCGAGCCCGGGAACCGACAGGAATTCACACCAAAGCACAGCAAAACGTTGCCTCCCTCCAGCACCAGCACTAACCAAGACACAAAGGAGGATGAGTAGCACGAGCCGTGGGCAACCCACAGAGGCACTTTGCAGGAAAAGCAGGTAAATGTCTGAGTTTCAGCACCGCCCAGGGAAGATGTGGCAGCGAATCGCTGCCAAGATGTGTCCAGAGGAGACATCAAGGCCTGTGGGTGGTGTGGCATCTCCCCATACTCAGAGGGCCATGCCTTCCCGCAGGAGTAGAGGGAAGTTCCCCCACTACTTTCAGGAGTATCTTCTAATATCACATTCGATCAGGCTGCTCGTGATTGAGCACATCAGTTACCAGTCGCCAAACACAAATATCTGTACCGAGATCCGGCACAAGCTAATTCCAAAGAGACTGTACGATCTGCTCACATCCTCTGGTGGGGTCCCCCCCAGCCCTTCCAGTTGCCTGTCACCAGACAAAGATGTCACCATCCCACATGGAGTATGTGGCTACTGGGCTTATGCTGACATCCTTGAACAACAGGGTGACTCATTTGTGCAATATATTTTAAAAGTATTNTCTCTATGTCACTCTTTTGGGAGAATTTGGTGGAAAAAAGTAAGTATTGAAGATCACCAGAGTTGCTAGAAACCTGACCAGTGAGAACTGAAGCTTCAAATAAATGTCAGGTAGAAAGTCAGCCGTGAAACATGAGAAAGCCAAGCTGCAGACCCAGCCTCCTGTGCAGGACTTTCCGATATACTGAGTTTTCCACATCTGGGAAGGAGTAGGAGAGGCTCTGGGAGTCCAACCATCCAGAGGTTGCAGTACCCATAGAGAGCAAAGCCTACCGTTCACAAAACTGAGCCCGTGGACTGGACGGACAAGGGGGGTAAGGGGGTTTCTCCTGCTGTGCCCGTTAAAGGACTGGCCATCTATAGCTTAATATATTCTGCATATACGGTGCAGGTGTTTCTGTTCAGCTGGGAGTTTGCTCCAAAGTTTCTCATCTTGCTGTTTTATCTTCATTATGCCTATAACGGCATCATGTCTATGTCATCTTAAGCTGGTATTTAAAAAATCACTTGTTTCCACTGTCCTCCCTAACTTGGGGCATGCAGAGGAGAAATACAGCAGCTTAGGACTCTGACCCCTGGATCCCTAAGACCAGTGTTTGTTCAGCACATGGGGAAGAAATTGTATGCGTACTCAAAGATATCAGTGTTTGCTTTACATGTAATGGAAAAAAGAGGCAGCTAAAGAATGAGTGATGCAACAGCTGATATTTCATACCAGGAAGGAGACAAACCTCTTCACGCATGGCTCAGTTGAGGAGAGGTTAGCATGATCGATTTGGCTAATGAAAACCCTAACAAAGACAAAAACGTGCAAAAATGTATCATTCTTGAACAAAAAACACGTGATGCTTAATACTGATTTGAATTTAGTGGAAGTTAATCTTGCTTAGGGACTGTTGCGCTTAGCCTTAAGTGACCCAACTGCTTTAAAAGCTCTGACTGTGGAATAAATTGTTGTGGGTTTAACATAATGGCAATTTTTTTTCTGGTCCTTGTGGTTAAGGCATTCAGTAGAGAAGATGCTGCCTTTCAGAAGTGTATGGTCAGACTGCAGTGTCTGCTGCAAAGCTTAGGAAGTTTTCACATAGAAATGCTCAATAATAGCTAATCAGCCGGAGACTAAGTGCCATGTAGGGTTTGTGAAAACAGACAGAAATGCACAAAAGTAATAGAAAGAACGCACGGTGTTCGCTAACCTCAACTGCTGGCAGACATACCTTGCTTTTAGCAGAGGAAAGCATATTCAAACAGAAAGATCTTAAGCAAACAGAGAACAAAGTTAAATGTTTGGCAGCTTTTACTTTAAGAATGTTTGCTTTAATAATGAAGAAATTAGTCTGATTTAAGAGTGGCCCACTATCTACAGCAAAGCACTAAAGCTGTAGCTGTTGACAGAGAAACTGAGGCACACGGAGACACATTTAATGCAAAGTCCAGGGGTGGTACGGAAATGAAATACTGACTCCTTCAAACAGAAAATTTCCAAGTATGTACAAATGATAGCCTAAATTTCACCATTCCGGTGCCACTTCCCTGCTGTGGACAGGGTGTGATTCCAGAAAGTTTTGTGTGTCCCTGCAGCCGCAGTCAGCAGGGGAAGCCTCAGGGGCAGAGCATCTAGCTGAGGACACAGTTTCCAAAAGAAGTTGCGGCTCCATTCGCTAAGGGAAAGGGCTTAGTTTTGTTTGGAAAATAAATCTGCCTGTAAGCATTTATTTCTGGGAGATACTCCTATAAACATTCTATAAGCAACTCTCCACCAGTAATAGGAATGTTTAGCATTACCCAACCCCTTTTTTTCCCCTGTTGCCTATTGTTATTCCAACCTACTGGTGTGATCTGACAGCCGCTGATGAAGCAGTTGGCAAATACTCATTGTCCCAAGGAGATGGAACAAGAACTCCATGCTGCAGAGGTGCACACTATTGATAATGTGGGAAGCTGGAAAAAGGTCAAACAAGTGTCTTTGTGGAGTCACTGTGCAAATTATGATCTGGTTATATCAGACTGGTTGCGGTTTTAAAAGGAGAAAGTGCCTCTTATCTTGGACCAGCTGTTCTACATTTGATAAAGACGTATTATGGGTGGGGGCTGCGGTCTGCAAGTAGGCAAGTTTTGGTTACTGCTTTATTTTTTGAAGTTTTTACTGCAACTATCTATCAGGTCAGAGAGGCAGAGGATTTTAGATACACAATAGACAAAGAGATGATTTCCAAAGAGCTGACATTGCCAGTAAGTGTTTGAAAATACCTGCCTGGCAATTAGTAGGAAAAAACTAAGGTGGCAAACAAAGCAGACCTGAAGATGACATCCATACTTACACAATAAAATTGGGCAGGTCAGTTCCCAGGCCATGACAGTGTCCTGCTGTTCCTGAAACGGGCTGACACCCTGTGCTGGGAATGGGCCAGCCAGGATGCTCTGGACCTGCCTGGGGGCAGATGTTTGCCATTGGCAGTGGCAGCTCAAGCAGCTTCACTGTGTTGGCCATGGAGCTCCAGCACATGGAAATATACATAGACTCACAGAATCATAGAATGGTTAGAGTTGAAAGGGACCTTAAAGACCATCTTATTCCAATCCCCTGCCATGGGCAGGGACACCTCCCACCAGACCAGGTTGCTCAAAGCCCC
>VYXH01003729.1:73549-100153 GCA_013397275.1 Burhinus bistriatus | reverse complement strand
CAAAAACAGGAGGGGGAAAAAAAAAAAAAAAAAAAAGAAAAAGTGGAGGCAGAGCCCTGTGTAATTAAATGACCGGGGCAAAGCAGGAACAAGTGCTGTGTAAACCATGACTCAGCAAACCCTCATGTGGCAAATCGTGACTCAGCAACTCCCACCCAGGCACAGTGGGGAGCGGACCCATGGCAGGTTCGTCCTGCAGATAATCGCTCTCTGTCTTCAGTCTCCAGCCCCGGTCCCAGCAGATGTCCTGAGTCCCGCTTGTGGTCACCAGCCTTTGTAGCAGATATGGTTTTGCCTGCCACGGCGGCAGCAGACTTATTTCCCCCATTTCGGCTCTCCTGTAGACAGATTTTTGGATGCTGATGTCACCTGTAGTGTACAAACTCCTTTCTGCCGATGTTTTCCGCCACCTCCACTTGATAACAGGAAAGCAGGCACAAGCACTCAGAAACCGTCACTGTGTACGTATGTCTTGTGAAGTCAGATAAATACTCTTTTTTTCTCATTATTTGCTCATCATTTTTTTAAAGGCAAGGAGATGACCTCCACGTAACAGCAGCATCTCAGTACATCTTAGAGCAACTGCCCACCACTGCGACAAGAACTCCAGAAAGAGGAAGCTGGAGATGTTTGTCACCCTGCAGAGCCTGGGCAAAAAAAAAACATAAGCAAAACTCAGGGAGACAGCTAGCCTCTTCTCTTTTCTAAATAAAAACCAAAGGTCTCTTTGATGAAGGGTAATGTGGTGGTCTCCATGTGGTGCAGTGGGAAGGCAGAGGCCTGGGCGTCTGGATATTTGGCTTCTTTCTCCATCTTCTTGTTGAGCTGCTGAGGGACTTCAGCAAAGTTAGTGTTCATCTTTCCTCTCTGTTAATTGCCTGCAAATAATATTTGGAACAGGGTTTCTCTTAATACATTGAGGTTTGCTCTCTGTCAGCATGAAGGGACCATACCGGCACGGATCTTATAAAACCGACTGTCATCAACTCTGCCACTTTTATCTCTCAGCTCATAACATTATTTTTTTTCTGGAGGAATATGATTAGATAACAAAAAAAAAATCTAACTTGAAATTTTTTTATTTGACCTCATAGTTACAAGCAAGTAGACTGGAAAAAAAAATTGTGTCAGGAGATGCATAAAAGAACTCTTACTGTCAAAAAAAGAAAGAAAAGCAGAGAGAGGGAAATACTAATGTTTCACATCGTGTTTTGATGGTGGCATCTGGCTCTTAGTTGCTTGGGGATGATGAGTTTTTGTGCGGGGGAATGTAGGCACAGCAGAAAGCTCTTCTCCCCTGGGCTCCCCAGCGCTGCCATGGCCAGAGCTGCCCAGCAGACCTGTCGGGGCCATGCGCCAACCGGAGAGCTTGCCGGAGCAGGCTTCTCTTTCTGAGCTGCAGGAGACCAAGCTCTAAACACCAGAGACAACATGGGGTGCTCCAGCAGACAGCTTCTGGCTGGGGCTCAGCATCACACGTACACATGGAGAAAAAAGGGGGAAAAAAGTTTACCACATTATTCCAAACCTTAAAGGTTTCATCTTTGCTCGAGCTCAGGTGTGAAAGAGGGAAGGGGAATAGTTATTTATCTGGAACACATTTCCCACTGTTTTGTTACCAGGTATGCTGAGGCATGTGGCTCAGCACTGCCCCGTGTGATGCCTGATTGCCAGGATGATTATTTCATCCTCATGATTATCTCCCGCAGCCGGGAAAGAGATGGGCATGGGGATGGGGACAGGGATGGGGATGGGGACAGGGACAGGGATGGGGACAGGGACAGGGACAGGGATGNCGCCCGCACAGTGCTCTCCCCCGGCTCCCCGCAGCCCGGTGCCAGCACGTGTGCCACAGCCATACACCGGAGAGCCCTCGCCCGGCTCCTTGGAGATTAGCATTTATTTTTTTATAGTTGCCATATAAAGCCTAGCCTTAAATACTACCTGATAGTGTCCTTCCGTTCACAGGAGAATTCATTCTGCAGCAAGGGTCTGACGGGGAGCCCGGGGTTGGGGATGGGGACAGGGATGGGGACGGGGACGGGGATGGGGATCAGGGTGGCAATTGGGACAGGGAGCCGTGTAGGGCGAGGAGGTGGGCAGGGAACAGCACAAGCCCGCACCAGCAATTGCATCAGCCTACAGGACCGCCTGGGTTGGAAGCGCCTGGCTGGTGCCCCCTGGGTTTGTCTGCAGGCAGGGCAGTTCCGGGGGCTCCTGCAGCCCTTCCCATGGCTGGGCTACTGCTGCGGCACGGCGCAGCCTTACAGCTGCATGGGATGCTCCCAGAGCAATGGAGACCTCCCAGCTAAGCAAAGAGCTTTAGAGGTAGCTAGAGTCACCAGTGTAAACTCTTACTATACAAGTGTCTGTGCTTTATGCTACTTTGTAGAGTTAAAAAATTGTAATCGAGTTTTAGAGCTCAACTACAACTTCATCCATGTCCATTGAGCCCAGGTGAGGATGGCCAGCTGTAACCTGATCTCCAGGTGAAGGTACAAGGGAGGAGCTTCCTACCGGAGTAACATCTTCATGCTGAATTCAGCATATAGAAAGTCAAAGCTGTAAGAAAATAATTAAAAATCCAAGCCTTGGCTGCGAGGTGGAAAAGCTTTACACTTACACAAATGTATACAAAGTGGAGGAGGGTAAACAAAAACACACACACACCCCCCACCCCACTTTGGTAGAGTAATTGGGAACCGCTCTCTCCCTGCACTCAGAAGCTTGACAAACCCATTGCGATGAGGCAGAGCTCGGGAGGACCCACACTGCCCACACCGCACTGCACGGTGCCCCTGCAGCCCCAAAATATTCCTGCACTGGTGGCTGCTTAATTTGCCCTTACAAACTGCTTTTGGGCGTCTTCTCAGAGCACTAACCCGCTAACTTGGGCTTAATGCATGCAAATTTCATGCGTTTCTGACACAGGACCGGTGCTAAGTGCAGTTGCAGCATCACGCCAGGTCCCGATTCAGGGAAACAGCCATCTGTGCACTTAAATCTCACCCTATGCAGAGTAACACATCGGCATCACCTTAAGTGCAATCCCAAACACAGGTGTTTTCCTGACTCAGTGCCAGGAGATTATTGATATATCACTGGGTTGAAGCAGCAGTGAAACAGCAGAGAAACTACTTTTTTGAATCAGAGTCAAAATGTCAGTTTTAATTTTAATTTTATTATTCTTATACTGTTATGATATTTTTGTGTGAGTCTGTTCCTGGTTTTAGTGGTCTGTTCTGGCAGTATATTTTTATTTCTGCGCCATAGTCAATACTGATTCACAATGTTTTCATTTCATACCTTCCATTTATAAATACTTTACACATGGCAGTGTGCAGGTGTTCTTTAAAAGGTTACTAAATAGACATGCAATTTCAAAACCTTTAGAAGGATGGAGAAAGGCACACCAGCCCTGCCCCAATAACTCCAATTTCAAAACATTTAAAGGAGTGGAGAAAGCTGGACTAAATCTGCCTTAATAACTCGTTGAATGTATTGGACTATCATTAGACGATCATTCTGGGAACAGGTTGGCATGTACAGCTTTTGTGTGTCTCGGCTTAGGTACAGGCTGTTACTGCTGCCGAGAGCGCTCCTCGCCTGCTTGAGCGGGAAGTCTCAGGGCTGGGGCACGCTCAGCTCCTGGTAGCTGGACCAGACTCAGCAAATACCCTCCTTTTCTGTCCCTCAGCTGCTTGTTTCTGTCTTGGTGTCTTCTCCTGTTTTCTGATAGTGCTAATATTTCAGGGGGCAGCTGGCCGAACAGCAGCTTAGCCATAACAAAAATAGTAAAAGTTGTTTTTTCAGACCAAGAAAACTCCGTGTGCAAGCCTGTTCTTGGTTTAAATTGCTTTGGAAATAACCCCAGCTGTATTCACACTGAAGCAGTTTATTGAAACTGTTCCCATAGTTGTGTGTGGCATCCTCCAAGCTTTTGAACAATAACTTTTTACTCCACTTCTGCTTCACGTGGGAGTGTTATGACTCGGGAAGTCAAAACAAAAGCTTATCTAGCAGGAGTACAACAAATAGACGTGCCAGGTGGTTGCCTGCATGTGTAACAACCACAGTTTCTTCTGCAGATTTCGTTTTGACAAGCCAGGAAGAGCTAGAAATCGGTGGTAATTCTGCATTTTGGACAGTTAGAGCACGAGACTCACACCCAGTCCATTTTCTCCTGGCAGCGACTCAACACTGCTCGGGGAGGGGGGCGGAGGGAGAGGGGGGAGATAATTGGTATAACTGGGTCGGTGCCCTCTTCTCTTTATAAAGGGAACCCTTCTATTTTCCTTTTTACATTAGAAATACAGGCTCTTCTAGACTATAATTTCCTGTATTAACTCCAGCAGCATCGTAAAGGTGATGGTGCAAGAGATAAGATAGTCAAAAGGGCGCGACTTAGAAAAGAAAGGATTTTTAGTTACCAGTTCAGCTTTGTATCTGACTTCATTTTCTGAAATATCTGTGCAAAATGTACACTGACAAGTGGTGTTGCATAAAGCATTTCTTTGTCAGAGACAAAATTCTGCTATCCGCTGCTGAAATGCCAGTAATAATTATCCCTTATTTCCCCCAGTGTTGCTGCAACTAAGGGAGGCCCAGGCTTCAAGTTTCTAGTAGTTCTGTGTTGAAAAGGGAAAAAGTAAACAATAAAACAACTCCAGTGATATAATCCCTCTTTTTCTTTAATCAAATTATAAAACCAAACAAACGAAAAAAAAAAAAAAAAAACCAAAACCAACAACAGCAAAAAAAAAGGCAAAGAAGGGAGGAAAACCAGTATGTTACAATATGCCCTCATCACAGGTCTCCTTTAAAAGGCGTAATCATACGAGATATCCAATTCCTTAGCAAGGAATATTGCAAGGGAATGAGTGTGTTTCTGTGCAGTTTCACTTCCTATATTTGCAACTTCCTATATTCCGCACACGGGGAAGCTGCGTGCGTGGGAAAGGCATCGTAGGGTCCAGAGCTTCTCAATTTGCATAAATGCTTTTAGTATTCCAGGAACGGCACATTTCCAATTCATTTCCACCCGAAATGATCTACCAACAGTAGCAGTGCAAGATACTCATCTAGCCATAAGGTTTTAATTAATTCTAAGATCTCACATGCCCATTTATGTCCTCCTCCCCTACCGGAAACATACGTTCGTTGACAAAAAGAGTAAGGTCAGAAGACAAAACTGATCCGTGTGAAAAACGGCACATTCTGCCCCAAAACACGTCCTGACATTTCAGTTTCATGGGACAAAGGCAGGTTGTGCTCACCTACCGCTTTTTTAACCCCCTCCCAGCCCTGCCGAGCCCGCCGGGCGCAGCCCCCGCCGTCCGCAGCTGCCTGCGACCGGGCGGTTCCCACGAGCAGCTCATTCCTGAAGCAGATGTTGCTGCCTGGAAAACATTCTCAGCTTTGTTTTTTGAGGAACCAGATCACTAGACTTGCAAAGAAATTTGCACGAGATAATTCATGGGATAATGGAGGTAATTGATGACTGTTCTGGGACCACTAAACCCCCTTTCATTTACTACGCTATAGGCAAGATTTTAACTCCTCTTCAGATGTACAAAGCCTATTCACTGACACACTGAGTCACTAATTGCCTTTAAAGTTTCATTAAAAACAGATGCCTTGCTAAAGAGCAAATATTAGTCACACTCTGATCAAGGTGCAGCTAGATATTTTGAGCATGAACTGAAGCAGAGCTAATGATGTGGAAAACAGCTGCTAGTGCCGGGACTGCGTTCTCCTCTGTGCAGTTATAATTAATATCGATAAACGCAAAGTGCCTCGTGGAAATGCATCCTCTTGGCTGGGTAATTGGAATATTGATGGGGAGGAAAGGAAGGATGGGTCCAAACGCAAACCATTGCCGTTGAGCTCCTCTTCTTCTTTCCTGCTTCTAATACGCAGTGGTGAGACGGGTGTCTGCCACAGACACATTCATATGTGCACATTACTTAAGGTTTGCAAACTATTTTAGGTTAATCAATATTCTAATAAAGAAGCAGGATGGAAGACCTGGCATAATCAAGGCTTCTGCTGTTACCCTACCATGAGTTTTGCTTTATCTAACTGACTTTGTGCAATTAAGTACTTCAAGATATGTATTTCCAGTAGTCTAATTGCTTCCACTGGACATAGGCTTTCTATAATGATTTTATGCAAGAAAGTTTATGGCCTTAATCCATTTGTCACAGCCTTATTTCAGACTAGTATGTTCTGGTGTAGGTAGTTAATTCAGTTGGCAATCACAATTACATGCGAATGAGAAGGGCATCACATCAGATCCCGTAGAGGATGAGCAAGGTACCGGTCCTCCAGAGGTCGGGAGCAGGACCCAGGGAACACACCCTGGGGCAGGTGAGGTCTAAATACATGTCTATACTTGAAAAAAAGACACAACTGCTATTCCCAGATAATTTCTTCTGAATCTTCTGCCCTTTTTCCCACTTTATTCAATCTGCTTTGCAACAGATTTAAGATGAACTGGGGTAATCCAAGGTCAAAGCAAGCTAATCACTGTTGGGTAGTGTAAAACATAACTTCCCAGGACATTATCTACCCCCCAGTAACTACCCATGCTCTTCACCTAAGGGAGGCACCAGGGGCTTTCCTCATCATATTCCAGTTACTGAGTAGTAAAAGCATGTGCACAGCTGATTCTGGAGAAGGAGAGATTTGCTGGAAATTGTCGCTCCAGTTTATCCAAGGGCAACTTTTGTGCAGGCATACCTGAAGAAAAATTCTGACCAGAATAATTTGGAAGTAATTCATGTATAAGCAGCATAGACAAGGTGCTAGAGAAAGACCGTGCAAGCTTAAGCCTCTTCTCTGTCCCCTCAATCATTTAAATTTACTTTTTTCAGATAGTATAGAGAATAAACTGTTCTTTCTGAAGTTGCTTAGTGAACCATAGAGGCAGAATGTTTGAAGCATCACTGACATCCACTTGGAGGAGTGTCTGTATTATTTTCTTTGATCTGCCGAAAATGTAATGTTATGTCAAGTGTTGTGCGATGTGCAGCCCTGTGGACAAGCCCTAATTTGGTTTCAGAAGAAAAACTGTTTTAGCGCGAATTCTAAGCCTGCGGAAACATGCAGATTTCTCAAATGTTGTTCCTAACTTTTAGATGACATTCTAGAAGTAGGATTCAGGAGAGCATATTTGGATATGCTTTTACAGGAAAGCTCTCCAATGGCAGCTCTCTAGATATCAAAGAATTTACTGGTAACCCACCAGCTTCTTCAGATCTCTTCTACACAGCTTTTCTTGTTGGAAACATTCTACACAAGGCTATCGGTCAATGGCCTATGCCGTGTTTGTCTTCACATTGCTTTCTATGTAGATAGGAATTTCAGTGGAGCTGAGGAAGCTCCAGCCTCTCCATTTGTCCTTGTCCACACCAGCCAGCACAGTCACCTGGCTGATGGAACTGTCATCTTTTTAATTCAATATATAGATGACAGGGAAGGAAAATGGAGACCTCAATAACACCATTTAAACAAAAGTGACCTTCATTTTTTCGTATAGAAAAACCTCACATTCAGCTTACTGGTGAATGTTTATAAACATACAAAGTCAGGGTAAATTATTGTCAATGCAAAAATTATTACTGAAAATACCAATTTCTTTTAAGCAATGCTTAGACTAGTGAGAAGGCAAACTACACCGCTGCCTTATTTTGCAGCCATACTTGAACAGAACCAAGAGAGGCTTCATCCTCAGAGACAGAGGGGATGCAACGCTACCTCTATTGGTTGTTTTAATTGCTTGACTTAGGACGTGCAGCAGCCAAGACCATACCTTTGATCCATTACCAGCACTCCTACGTGTGTCAATGAGAGTAAGGAGCCCTTTGGTGAAGGTCTTGGATCCTGCAGCACCACTTCCCCAGCAGTGGCCATGGCGACCTACGTCCCTTGCGTGGTTCGGTGGCTCTCTGTTTCAGACTCAGAGACATGGATGGTGCAAGAAACATCCCAGCTCATCCAAACCCCAGGCAGAGCTGGAGGTTCATCACCAGCCTTCCTCCACCTTGGACTGTGGGCTCTGAGAGCTGTTGGTGGAGTGCTAGAGACTGAGCAGCTCCCCCATGGTCCAGCTGGCAGAGGGTATCCCCCTATGCAGCTCAACGACTGGCACAAAGCTCTTCTCATTTCCACCTCTCCAGGGCTGTGCCCGGCTCCGCTCTCCTCTCATGTTCATAACTGAAATTTGCCCTGTTTTGTCACTGTAAGCATAACCCCTTTAAAGTTCATGGTGCAATACACATCATTTTTGTATCTTGATATCAGAACATGCAGAGCAGCAGATTAAGTTCTTTTAATCAGTATTTGTTTTCTCTATATTAACTGAGCACTTCTGTTGCTCCATGGAAACTCACCAAAAAAAAATGCCTGTTGGTAAATACTATTTATCATCACGAACATAAAAACCCCATATCCTCAAGAAGTCAATCTTCATTTGCATTTTTGAAAATACAAAACTAACACAATCACTACAGCTACTGCCTCGTGGCTCTGTACTTTTTTGCACTGTTTCTTGTGCAAGTGGCTTGTACGAGAACGCATACAGAAATGAAGTTACACCAGCAGCTAGCCTCGTGGCTACAAGCATGATTTCTGGCAAATGGTATAGGTATGGGACAAAAGAATAGCAAGTTTTTAGTCTTGGACATTCCCACTGAGGCATACCTCAAAACCAGGACAGAGCTGCATAAGAAGTTTCTGCTCTGGGAGTAAACTGCTCTAAACTGACTATTTTGATGGAGAAATTTATCCAATTTTACACTTGGTTTTCTGTTTAAAAAGTCTACATCTGTTTTGTTTTACACCACTGTTCCACACCTGCACAGGTCAAAATTCTGCAATACAGTGTGAAATTCAGTGCAATCCAAGTTCACAAGTATCAAGGCGTTTCAAAATCAGACTGCATCAACCTGTGATGCTCTAGTGCTTCCCGAGAGGCACGACGGATGGAACCTCTGCCTCACCTCTCCTTGCGCTTTGACAGACAGCACTCCCACGCCGCTTCTGGGTATTGTGGGAGAAGTAACCAACCTGGGAATTAGTTTGGTAGGAAGAAACTGACACAAACATTGCAGGTCTCAAGAGGGAGACGGAGGGAAAGGCAATCTAATCGTGATTTGCTAGAAATTAAGTATCTCAGTGCAGTTGATTAACCCATAAAATGGAAGTCAAAAGTATTATTTCTTTATTATATCATATCTTTTCACTGAAGTCAAGAGGAATGTAGAAGTTAAAGTACAGAATCTCCATCAGGTGGAGATCTTTTGGACTCATTCACCTATATTTGGAATAAAGATCAGATTGCAATTTTTGACAGAATTAGCATTAGGGAGGTGCAGAAGACCAACAAAAAGTACTTTAAAAAACAACAGTTATCTTTTAGACCTGTATGACAAGGAATTATCTGAAATCAGTCAAGTTTTTCTGTAAAAACAAAAATCTTGCATTATATGCACATACACTGCTCATATCTTGACAATCTCTGGGAGGCATCATGCTGAGCATTTATTGAAGAATTTCAGCCTTTTAATTTAATAGTGTTTCTAAAGATATCTTTCCTTCATCACGCTCAGGGGTCACTGGAGCTAGAGGCTGGAAACATTTCCACAGAAGAAATGGAGTTAACAGAATTCTTATTTTGGTTTTGTTTGGTTTTTTTCAACAATTTCTCAGCTTTCAGCCTCTTAGTTCTAATTATTCTCATTGCTTATTACCTTCAAGACAGAAAATCTGAACACCCAAATACACACAGGGAAAATAATCTCCATTTACTCAATATTTATGCCTGACGCCCCACGTTGCTCAACTCAGCTTTAAAAAATGTCTTATTCTTAGGACTATTCTTAGGAGATGTCCTTGAAAGCCTCTTCCTGAAAAATAACCCTTCTCAGATTTTCTGTGCTTTTTCTTTGCGTCTTTAGGTAAGAACAATGTGGGGAGTAGAGAGAGAAGGAACAGATTATTCTATTGCCAAAATATTTATATAATATGCCAGCAAGAGGAAACCACAAAGAAAAAAATCCACCTCACTCATTTAATTATAAGCTATGTCCTAGTCTTGATGGAGAGACCCTGAAAGCCCAAAGAAACAGAACTTATTAAAATCTCTTTTTCTCATGCTGATTATTCAAGCTAGAGGGTGCATACTGTATCTTGCAACCCTTAATAACTCTCTGAACAGTGTAATGAATCAAGCAGACCAAAAGGAAAAATTTGCCATTGACTAGCCCTGTTTTAGGTGCTCTAGCTACAAGGATGCTGTTTTTCAAGACCTCACAGACTCACTCCAAGCTGAACTCCAGCTTTTCTGAAGGAAAATGTAGATGCCTCTGTCTTTGATTATAAAACAATAACAATAACAACAACAAAAAACCCAAACCCACAGAACTTGTCAGAATTCATTGATGGAGGCACACCAGCTGGGCACTCATTTGGTGGCATAATTTTTTTCCGTAAGGAGACCTCAGTGGAGGCTATGCTGATAGATGAGGAGGGCTGTGCTACCACTGTGTGCCCTGCGGTTTTAGAAACACAAATGCCACATTTGCAGGTGAGAGGAAAGAAGTGCTCCATCAGTAAAGCTCTATGCCCAAATTTGCAGCACCAGAAAAAGCTTCTGGAAGAAGGACTGCCCGTCCCGCGGCCCTCACACAGAGATGGCTTCCACGGAGGTGGCACTGGGGCTGAACAACCCTTCCTCGGTAGGTCAAGGCTCAAGAGGACGAGTGACTTTGTGATGGGTGTAAGGGTGGAAGCTCTGTGCCCAGAACAGAGACACACATCACACGCTCAGGACCCTTATGTTACTTACTCTTTTGCTGACTCAGCTTCCCCATCTACGTGTCAAGGTATTTCTTACTGCCTCCTCTGTATTGCAGAACTGAAGTGAAATTCATTGGTGCTTCTCAAGAGTTCAGATACTTTGGTGAGACACATCATTTGGAAGATGTATGGGTTGGGATGACCAAGTTCTGCATGGCTACCATCTGTTATTTATCCTTGGTTTGATTTATATTCCAATGAGAAGAGGCAGAAGAAGCTTCCTCCACCACAGGACCCTTTAGGAGAAAGGGCCACTACAGCTGCCTGGCTCCTTCCCCTGGGATGTAGTCAGTATCTTTTTGCACCATACAGCAGAAAAAGCATGTGCTTTTAAATTTTTTTTAATATGAAGGAGTGCAAGATGTTTCTTTGGGCTATTTGCAAAGTAGACAATTTAATGATATTTGAAGGATTTATTACTGCACAAAGGGAGAAGGAAAGTGAGACCCACCCAGAAGTGACGTGTCTAATTTAATGTGTTTCTGCTCACTTGGTGCACCAGAGACCGGCACAGTATCAACTGAACACAGTGCATCATCAAGGACCAAACCCACAGCCAAAACCCTCCCTGCCACGTTTAAAGGCACACATTGTGTGTTGAAAGGTCAACAGGCGCTTCTCGGAAAGCCCTGCTGGAAGCATACAAACCTATTTTGTTAACCCCAACAGGTTCAACCAAGTTGGATTTGAATGTATAGTGTGTACGCTGTTTCCACAGACTGTACAGGAGAACGTGAGCCACCAGCAACAGCCAAGCGGTGCCGGGTCTCTGCCGAAGTGTTCCCTGGTGCAGAGCTGCCGCCGGGCACGGGCAGAGCTGCAGCGTTGGGCAGGCGAGCGGCTCCGTCAGCTGACGCTTTGTGGTTGGGGCTCCCTGCAGATGCAGCATCGTCCTCGGCACCCAGCGCACAAGCTCTTGCCTTTCCTTTCCTCCAGTGACGGATTTGACCCACAACTCAACTTTTTAACTACATCAAAGCACGCTGGCAGAACACCCCCCACATTTGAAGCAATGAAGCTCCACAGAGGGAACGGCTCCATCCTCACCAGCTGCCATTCCACTTTCAGCAGGACTTCACTCCAGAAATTAAAAAATCTGGGAAGATCATAGCCAGATCAAGCTGACTGACAGATACAAGGATAGCTCCCTCAGGCAAAAGTAATACTGAAAAAAGCATTTTTGGTGGGGATAAGAGCAAGTCAACACTAGCGCCTGACCTAAAACCACGACCAGCAGAACTACATTTGCATGAGTGCAGTCTTTCAGGTTATCGCTTTGCATGTTGGGAACAACCCCATTAAATCCTTTAGATACTCCTGCACGCGAAAAGACGGTAGAGCTATAGGGTATGTCACTGGGAGACAGGTATATGAAGACTCATTTGCAGAATTAAATATCTCCCCTTTTTGTTCTTCTGTGGAGCCTTTCATTATAAACAGTAATTATGGTAATGAACATTTGCAAGCCAAGAGCAATGGTAATTATTTATCCACTTGGGGAAACTGAGGCATTGAGGGTCAAACAGACTATTTATTTCATGGGACCACATCATAAATAAGACCAGCTTATGGTCAGAATTAGGCCAGCCTTGTGAATAAGTCATGGGGAGAGCAAGAAGCAGAAATTAGAGTGCCACCTCCGTGCCTCCCGGTTCAGTGCTAGCCTGGTCTCTGAAACAAGCCCTGTCCTGGCTTTGCAGAGGAAACCCCCTTTCTCTTTCAGGAGGAGCCACAAAATCTTAGAGCTGGTCCTGCATGACTCATTTTGTACTCCAGTGAAGTAATTCAGACCCAAGAATGCACCATCTGAACTGCAAGTGGTTCACAAACAATTTCACATTTAGAGAGAGATGTTGATGAACCAATGACATCACTTATTAGTAACACTTTACAAAAATTCACTGGCTCCAATGGCAGTTGTAAGATCTTGTTGTAAGCAAAATGCACTAGTCTGGGATGCAACTCTCCTTCCTAAACTTAAAGGAAGTTAAAAACTTTGAAAAAAAAAATTATAAAAACACAAAACTTAAAAAAACTTAAAAATTCCTAATCTAAAGCTTAAATGAACCCAGAGTTTTGAGGTTTGGAAGCTCAGCCCAAACTTTTTTATAACTCACATGATTTTATCTTTACTCCATCTTCCTCCATGCTGGAAAGAACATTTAATTTAGCTAGATAGCTTCACCTGTTACAAGTCTAGTGCAGCTGAGCCAAAATGTGCCCAGCATCTCCACAGGATCAGCTTTGTACACCACAGAAAGAAATCTGGGTAAGCACGCGTGTTGATCATTATTGAGTGCTGTCTCCTCTCCTCTGACAACAATAGTTTATGATAATACAGAACAGAACACGTAGAGCAGCTCGTGGGAAAGACGAATGATGTATACGTTATCCTATAGACCTAGGTGGATCAGTGTGAGCAAAACCCTGCCAGGGCAGGTGCTACCTACAACAAGAAGAAGCTGTCCCTGTGAGCACCACTCACTCCGTCTCTGCTCACAGTTTTCATCCCTTTGTATGGCCACGTACATACCATGTGCCCTGCTCCGAGGAATTAATGCTGATGAAGTTAATAAGTAAATAACGATAACCTGTACTTTTTGTGCACGTTCTTTGATATTACCTCTTTGCATTTCTATCCAATTTGCCGGGTAAACCTATTGAAAAATTGGCAAATACTTTTGTAATTATACACAACTAAAGGCAGAGCTTTGGGGTGATCCACTGCAAAAATTTAAGGATCAATGACTATATGCAACAAAAAAGTGCTCTAATTGCCAGGAACTGGACATAAAGTTCCTGCTTGTTATTAGAAATCCAAGTTAAGGAAGGAGAAAATGGGGCTCAAAGTTAAGCTGTTAACGAGCAGCAGTACTCATTAGCTAACACAAAAACACATTTGTTGCTCAGCACTTACAAGACACCTCTTCATCGAATTTCACCTTCTGTGGCAGCCTATACATTCTGTAACAACCTGCAAATATTGACAAACATGAGCAGAGTATTAAAAGCTGCTCTCATTTTTTTACAGGCGGTGAAAACTGAGGCACAGTGATTCCCTGTTTGCTAAAGGCCATCAGGGAAATCTATGTCCAAGATGGGAAGGGGATCTGCTCGTGTCTCCGCCTGAAGACCCTGAGCACCTGAGCTTTACCCATGTCCGGCAGGCACAACCTGTACCATGCCAGGACAAGATGTCGCGCTTTAAGGAATACAAAGGTTTGGGGCTTTTTGGACATTCTGGGATGACAATGGTACCTGGTGTTGCACCCAAGGGTCCAGCACCATTTCTTCTCCCATCATGTGTCCAGTGTTTTTCCCCACCTCGTGGCATGNTCTCAAAGGTCTTTTCGAACCTAAACGGTTCTATGATTCTATGGCTGAACTGCAGCTTTGGGTTTGTACAACCTTTGTGTTTGTGAGACTGAATTTTAAAACTGCAGCTGACTCCTGCAGGGGAAGAGACCGTGCCCTTTGAAGCTGATGCACAGGTCAGCTGCAGCCTCCTGTTTCTGCACAATAAGCATGTTTATACATAGCTTTTCAACTGTTTTAGTAACAAAATTCGGATCCTGTGAATTGCTATATACTGCTGTTCTACAGACTACCTGGGTGGGGGAAAGCAATGTAGTTACTTTGTAGTTTTGAAACAACCGAAAATTACTTTGGAAGGAGCTATTCAAAGCTGGGTTGACTTTTCAATCCTCTGCCTGGGGACATGAGAACATTGCTGTACTCTTTTTTTTTTTCTTTTTCTTTGACCGTCTCTAAGAAACTTTGTCTTCAAACAGCCCAACCAGGAGGATTCCTGCTGACAGCTCTTTTTTTTCAAGTAGACTTAATTTCCTGCCCTGCTGACGTGGGGGAGGGCTGCTGGTGCTTTATAGGAGTCACCAGTAACAAAGACGGACATGAATGCTAATTTTGCCAGCTCTCGGACCTGGTCAAAGAAGGTGTTTGAAATAGGATGGATGTCACTCTCAAGCTGCTACTCAAAGGAGTTAATGGTTGGATTAGGTTTGCGAATATAAATTACAGGATTTCTAGCTTCACTTCCCCACCATCCCTATCAAATTACTTTAGGTGGGGACTCAGTGCCAGATGGCTCCTCACGTATCAGACGTCCATGCAGAAAATTCATTTCAGGGTCACTCCTTTATTTTGTTTCCCTGAAGACCCTATTGATTCCTGCTCCCCATGGAGAAGGATTGTATTGAGCTCTTGGGAAAGGGAATGCTGCTTAGATGAAGCTGCTGAAAGATCAAATCCCTGAAGAGCAAGCAGCAAACTCGGCTAAACCAGACATGCAACATGCAAGAGTGGAGGGGGGGGTGAAGTATTCCAATTTGCATTCCTTCAAATTGGTTTAATGTTAATGAAACTCAATCAAGACTTAAGAACTTGATCCTAATTTGCACTGAAGTTCTTTTGCCATTGCCAGAAATGTTTAGAAGGGTCATGAGGCTTATCGTGGTGTTAAAATTGAAGTTGATTTAGATAAACCAGGATAAACTTCTCTGCCAATATTTACATATGCTGGCTGAAATTGGCCGTAGGAATTTGTCTTGTGCTTGCAAAAAGAAAGTAAAGATGTAAGCTAAACTGATAGAAGAGGTTTAAACTGCATAAGGGATGTTCACTCAGGGATTTCTATGGTTCAACTAAATAATTTAAAATGAACAAACTGTGTATATGGGTCAAACGTTAGCATAACGGCAAATCCGGCTGTAAAACTCATTATGTTGACCTCTCTGACAATGGGGTCACCCTCTAGGAACAAACGGAAAAGGTGCTTTCTGAAATCGTTTAATGCAGTGACCCACAAATATTGGCTGCCTAACTCTGAGCTACTAACAAGAGCACGGATGTGGCACTTCTCCATCCCGCACCGTGGTGGCTTCAGCTCCTCACTGTCACAGCAGCACCTTCCTCTGCCCGCGAGGGAGCATCCGCACGCAAGGGCCTGCCAAAACACACTCGTCCTTGCAGGATCATTGTTAGATCAAGAACCCAGAACCTGGAAGTTGCCTGGAGCAGGCAGAGTCAAATACAGCTGCAGAAGATTAAAGGATCCTGGAGTCATTCCATGCAATAAATCTTTCCTTTGCACATCCCGTAGCAAGTTTGGTCTTTTCCAGAGCGCGCAGCAGGTCAATGCACCCGCTCCAGTGTTAGAGTGCGGGATTAGATCGGATGACAGGCTGGAAAAGATCCTTTAAAATTTGCTTTTGTCCCACATTGAATTTACACCTAATAAGCCCACTGAAATCAGAAGGATCTCCAGAGGATCTGCACTACTGCCAATTTTGAAAGACGTGGTCAAATAAGTTCTAATTGCCTTCTGCTTTATTTTAATTTTTTTTTTATTTCCAAAAGGAGATGCAGATTAACTTGTGAAAACAAATTGCATTGATATTTGCCATGGGATACAGTTATTATTAAAGAATGTGACACTAAAGATTATTTCAGAAAAAATACATCTATATCTATATATCTATACACATCTATGCCTATATATTTATATATCTACATATCTCTGTATCTAGATATCTAGATATCAATACCTATACCTGTATCTATATAGCTATCTATATACAGATATATAGATATATTTAGCTATACATATATGTATGTGAATAATAGAAAGAATATCATCAGTTTACTGCTTGTATTACTCTAGAATTAACTGCGTCAACAACTGCCTTGGCATTGCATTAATTTCACTTTTGGTTTAAGTATTAGAAGAATAAAGGGCTGCAGTGAAATTTCTCCACCGATTATTTATTTATCTGCTACTCTTTTTTAAACACTAGAACTTTTGCTAAAATAAGAAACTTTAAAAAAATTGTTAGTAACATAACTTTTAAGAGGTAAAATGATTTATCCTGATGAGATGATGTAATACATATGGCATATTAGCGCATCAAGGGTGCGTGGGCCATGTCTACAGAAGGGATATTAAAAACTAAAATCCTGCTGTCAGCAACTTTAGGAGCCCTGATGCAGACAGGATGCTGTGACACCATTTTAAGCACTGTGTAATTAGTCTTGTTCCCAGCAGGACTCAATCAACGCGACTGCTTCCAGTCTGCCAGCCGCTGCTCTGCCGTCTGATATGAAGGCTAAAAGAGCCGAGCCGGTCGGAGCCCTGGGAGGCCGGCATGGGGCCGAGGCCAGGACTCTCCCTGCACTCCGCTCCCTCTCAAAGGGCCTTTGCTCTGACCAATGGACACGTGAAGAGACCCCGCCAAACAGTGGAAATTCATTATAATTGGGAACTATTACACATACATGTAGAGCTTTGCTGTTATTTGTGCAAGGGCTGCATTATTCTTCATAGGCAGCGTGTAGCGTAACGCCTCTTCTGGGACCAGCGTTTTGTGCTGCGAAAGCAGACGAGCAATAATGCAGACTGGGCTACTGACCTATAAAACTGATTGCGAAGCAAAAATCCTCCAGAAAAGTAGCCAGAGAGCACACAGTTAATGCAATTAATCACAGCTGCGTGTCATACAGGCTTTTTAGTTATAGAAGTGCAGTCTTTAAAAATTACAGTTGCAAGGCCACTAACTTTAAAATTTCTCTTTATTTTCTTCCGCTTTCTCCCTTAAATTCTTTTATATGATTTTAGTTGAAGACTGAGGTATATGCGACCAAGTGCCGGGCACCGATGAAGTCACCATGCGTTTGGATTTCTATCTATAGATAGAAGGGGGTTGCTCTCCTCACACCACAGCTCCTAAAAGGGATACTGTCTGGATTGGAACCAAACGGGACACGGCACGCTCCCGGTGCCGCTGTTGAAGCTGGTTGGAGTCCAGCTTGTTGAGGGTTTGAGGGCTGGTTTTTTTCACAGCCGGTTTTGGAAGAGCTGCTGGCACAGACTGGAGCTAAAGTCATCAAGTTTGGTAAATTGAAGTGGAGGGAGAAACCTGAAATAGAAGACACAGCACGCAGTGTGGAGGTTACAGCTCGGCAGCCTCATTTTGCCCACACACAGCACCACACACTCCCCCCGAACCAGGTGCCAAATTCTTCCCAGAACGGGAGCGAGTCAGGCATCGAGATGTGGTGAAAAGGGCGCTCACGCTGTGGCGTGACGGGTGACGCCAGGCGGGACCCAGGCGACTGCATCCGAAGGAGGTCCTCCAGGAGATGGACACCAGCTGGGCCGGCCTCACCCAGCACCTTGCATGTAACATGGCAGGGCACAACCTGGCCGGTTCCACGAGCCCTGCATGGAGACCTCCTCCTCCTCACTGCCTACTGCTGCTCCCGCTCCCCAGCCTGCCCATCGTCCTTGCTCCCCTCGGCCAAGCATGGCGCAGCCACCGGCCCAGGGAGCAGGAGGAGGAGGAGAGGAGTGAGAGCCTGAAGGGACCAGGAGACGGTCCTGGAGGTCCTGCGGCAGAGGAGAGCGGTGGCAGGGGCAGATCCCTGCCAGCACTTTGCCTCCAAGTTGTGTCCTGTTAGAAGGTATTGCTCTGCTTTTAAGGACCCGCCAAGATCAGACCATGTTGAGAAGTAACGATTTGTGTGTCTCTCATGCCATAGTTTGTGAAGTGGCTGTAAAAAAAACACAGAAATGCATGGAATAGAAAACTATCACAGTGCTCAGCTGTGTTTTTCCCTCTCTTCAAGAAGCCAGTCACGCACTGCCTCACCCTCTGTAGCGAAGAAGCACTTAAGTGAAGGACTTTTCGCTTGAATCCAGCCAGATAAGGGTAAGATGAGGCCGCCTGAAAGCTCCTTAAGAGCAGAGAGGCATACCGGCTGCCCTCTGAACCTGTCCTCCAGCACTGAGCGCACAGATCTTCACTCCCCACAGCCACCACTCCATACAAATGTCCCCAAAATGCAAAGAAGCAAGGAGACCTTTTACTGCCCACAGCAAACCAGTCTTCGCCCCTGTGGAGAGCAGTTAGTTCAAATCAAGTGAACGCAGGACAGGGACACCAAATGGTTCCCTGAAGAAAATCAAGGAGAGAGCTAGAAGGTCCGTGGCCAACTCCAGCTCTGTCTAGTTGTGTTCCATTACCTTTACAGGTGACCACAGTGCAGATAAATCCATAAACAGCACCACGAAATCTTGCAGAGCTTTGGCTGGAAGAGGTGGCATTTTGGATAGCTTTTGGATAACAAGATGACTTCTCTGAGAAAGGCACACACAAAAGCAGGCATAATTCCAATATAAGAGCCCAAATACAGTGAATGAGGCTTTCTGTTGTTACTTACGGTCAAAAGAGGACAGTTTCAAAGAAAAGGCATAGGCTTCACACTGCACTGATGTTCCTGTGAACTGATTGGGCTTGGACTGGTGGCAAGGAGAAGAGGATGGTCTCAGGCATCAGGCACGAGCACCAAAGTGAACAGCCTAGATCCATGCTGTGAAACACCCACCTAACCTCACTCAGGATGAACCAGGCCTCAGTTCTGCAGGTGTAAAATGAGGAAAACACTTCCCAGATTTGTTAATGACTCTGTGAGATGCAATGGCGGTGGACATGCTGCTTTGAAACAGGAGAAAGTCAGACACAGTTGTATGCAACTGAATTCAGAGTCAAAAGAGTCATTGCTGGTATTAAGGGGGAGGTAGTAACTGATGCTGAGTGTGAAAATGAACAGGTTGAGATGAGAGGCTGGACTGCCAAAAAGTGCCTACTTCACTTTTGAAAATATAGCCTGAAGCTCCTGGAAATGTTCGCTTCAGGCTCTGGCATGTCAGAGGGTTCCTTGTCCACAAAACCCTCAGAAACCACCTCTCAGACACCATCAGTGCCCGGGCAGCCCTCCAGTGCCCTGGACCCTGGGTATGACCCACTATCTTTACCAAACCCATATGAATCTACATCAGTTCTGCACCCTGGTTATTGATTTTTCTCATGTGCTTCAAGATGTGGATGTACTGTGACTACTTGTGGAGACAAGTCTTGTGTTGGTGGGCAGCTTTGTGTTAAGAAGAATCATCTGCTCACAGGTGGCTGTAGGGAACTGCTTATGGAGCAGGATGGATCTACCAAAGCAGAACCCTCACACGAACCTCCCTGTTTTAAATCTCTGATTAAAAGCCCAGTGCGAAGGCTCAGCTCAAATTAGTTTTTCATAGTGGATAAGGGTTTTGCTGTGAGGTATCCCTAAACACATGATACATTGCATCGTTCATGAAGTTGCTTCATTTAAAGAAAAAGAATAGTTTCATGAGCACCAAGAACTAACAAGGCAGGGTTCCCTGCAGATTTGTATCTCTTGCATGATTGACTTTGATGTCAAAAGGAAGTAAGAGCTCCATTTGAAATTTGCCCTGTCTGTAGAGAATTTATAATGTCTCTTTTTTTGCATGAATTCTCTAGGATATTAGAAAATACCATTTGATATTATATCTTCTATAGTAACTGCAGCCCTGAAAGGCTTTTCTGTTTGGCTGCCTTTTTTGTGCACCCTGTAGGAACTTTGCAACATCTACACTTCTGTACTTGGAGCTGGCTAAGGGAGATGAATGCTGTGTTGGAATCATGACGTATCTGATCACTCTGTGTCCATGCATAAGCTTTGGCTCCTGTTGGACGGTTCAGCACCTGCAACTTTCAATATTGGCCTTCTCTGCATTCCTGTACAGATACGAGCAAGATCGCAATCTCCAAAAAGTTCTTCATATACCTGCCTATTACCTGACCTATGGGGTGACTTTCCAGTGGAACAAGCTTAGCACTTCTGTGTGTTGTTTACCAGAGAATGGGAAAACAAAAGCCACACTGCAGGTTAATTTCTTGAGTTCCGTCTTGCCAGGGATAGGTTTTCCTTTCCTGGGGTTTCTGATTTTGTTTTGGTTAATGCTGGATTAATGCATTCATCCAACTCAAAGCCAAAGGAGACCAAGAATATCTAGTCTAACTTCCAGGCTGATCAATTCCATCCAGTTACTCCTCTGCTGAGGGAGATAATTACATTTCTACGGAGTTGCTTGTGGTCCCAAAAAGTGATCCCATCTTTACTTGAGGACTTCAGAGGAATACTCCATTTTTGGGATGTTTTACTTCAGTGATTCTTTGCCTCAGTCTTTATCCACGTACGACATACCACTTCATGTTATGTTCCGGCTCATGACATTAACGAATCCTTCAGGAGGTCAATTTTCCTCCTCATCAGTACCTTTTGATTATAATCAAGTCACCTCGTAATCTTTTCTTTGACAGACCGTTAATGCACCGACCAGCTGCCAGGACAAATTAATTACCTCTTCCTCTGCAGCTTTGTCCCACATCTGTGTGAGCTGTGGGTGCCTGCTCGGGGTTCAGGCAAAGACCCTCGCCTGCCTGCAACTGCCCAAAGAGGTGATCCCCTGCACCGCCACGCTTTGCCAGTCACCGCCGGAGTTAACCATGCTGATGTCGGTGGTTTGCAGTGTGCTCCATGGGCTAGGGGAGGCGCAGCTGGGGGAGCATCACCTCCGTCCTCTGGAGGTTGCTGTTGCAGCTCAGCCAGCTCCCGCCTCATCCATCACCCACTTCCACCAGTCCACAAAATGTTTTCGGTGACTTTTGTGTCCGCACGCAAACCTGACAGCTGCTGAATCTGGCATATGTCATCTATAGGAGAAAACCCACTTCTTTGCTGTTTTTTGTCATTCCTTGGTCTATAACTCTACCATTGTCCCTTCACAGCACTGTGCTGCGGTGCCTCCACCGTAATGCCTAAACTCTCCTCTGTCCCTGGTAGCTGGCCACAGGCAGCATCTCCCCAGCACTGTCTGCACAGCACTGCCTGCCCTGGGGGTATGGCCGACTTGGGATTTCATATTTCATGTTCCCTCAACTGTCTGGAAAATTTATACGTATTGGTCATTGCTCTAGCTTCTGTTCTGCTCTTCCAAGTAAATGTCAAAATCACTGTTAAACCTTTATCCTGTGCAGCAAATGATATGCATTCATCCCAGCAAATGGATCCTGTGCAGCAGATGATATGGATTCATCCCAGCAAATGGGTTTTAAAGACAACAGGATGATGGGCTCTAGCTTCGCTGTATTTAGAGGGACTGTTTAAATTTTAAGTGATAAGCTTTGACATGAAACCTCTACTTTGGGGATACATGGTCAAACTCACGTTTGCCTCAGTTACTCGTTTCACTTGGCTCTGCTTGTAGACCTCATCTGGTTCAAACAGCCAACAAGCGCCAGCAAATGTCCAGCTGTCACTTAATTAGGAGTAATAAAACCATCCCTTACATAAAGCTGATGGTACCCCACTGACCAGACTGAGCCAGAATGCCTCTCTGCCAGCCATGGAACTATGTGATGGCCAAAAACAGTTTTCCTGCGCTATTTCCCTTGACGTTGCCCATGCTTTCATAGGACTGAGGCCAAGCAAAGCAGTACCTGAGCAGGGCGGTCAGCACATCGCAGGGGAAGGAAGCTTCGTCCTGGGGCCAGACCAGTGGACGGGCAGCTAGGTGGCCATCCTCCTGCTGGGATGGGCTCCCTGCCAGAGCGCAAACAACCCTGCCAGCCTTTGTTTCCCACCTTTGTAAGAAATCCTTCTTTAAAGGCCTAAGTTTAGCAAGTGTTTATTTGGACTGCAGTTACTAATGATGCTGTTTGGGCAATGGTGTGTGTTACGGCAACTCACCCAAACCTCCTGTGCGTGGCGGTCCCCGGGTGAGGACTGCAAGGGCCATCGCTGGTGAGAGAGGAAGGACACCCACAGCGTGGGCTCCGCTCTGCCCGGCTCGGGGCCGACATCTGCCCAGAAACACCCGTTGGTCCCGTATGGTCAGAGCAAGGTCCCTGCAGGACCGGTTGTTCTGCAGGCTGCTGTAGCATTCAGACAGAAGTAGGGTTGGTGGAGGGTCATTTACTTCCTATGGCATCCTTCCAGGAACTGCTTTTTATGAAAGGATGTATCTTATCACAAATAAATTATTATCACAAATACAAGTCTTGCTATGACACATCACAGAGATGCACTGACTCTTCTGGGATCTCTTCTTTCATTTCTTCTCGCTGCTGCTTCCCTTTCAAACACTGCCATTCTCCCTAACCAGCTTTTCAGTTCCTGCTAGCTGAGGAGAAAAAGAGATTTTCAACTTGTATCTTTTGTTTACAAAGCTTGGAAGTTCACCAGGATTTTCTGAGTGGTAAAACAACCATCCAAAGCTCCGTTCCTGTTCCTGTCCTAAGAAGATCTCACATGGGAAGCCTACCACTTCCTAAGACCCAGGGAGTTTCACCTGCCATTCATTTTACCTGGCACTACGTCTAACCAGTCAACTTGTTAAAATAAGCTTCCAGCTGATTATTGTTTTTTACAGATGTTGCCAGAGAAAGAAATAGGCTCTTCAGGGAATAAATGAGGGGTAAGGGAAAATTCAGCCCAGGATAACCACTCTGGATTGCATTGAGGCCAAGCAAGACAGCTTTGCATCAGAACACAGCTGTCACAAACAAAGCACCTGCCGTTAGTGAATCAATTGGGAATGACTGTTCTTACAAATCAATAGTTCAACTATGGGCCAAATGACAGAAAATTATGTGGACTAGGGTAATTTCAGAGCCATTTTCATAACATGTGCCTTTTTTAACCCATAATTCCATCCCAAAGAAACTTTCAAAGCAACCAATTGACTTCAGACACTTGTCTAATAAACCTGGTGGCAGCTGGAAACTTGCTTTACTGCCTGGACTTCCATCTTCTCTGAGATTCAGAAACAAAATCCCAGTGCTTCACCTGCCCATTGCCTTCTGCCAACCACTGAGTGCAGAACTCAAGTCTGCACCACAGAGAAAAAACACAGACTACTTTTAATTAAATTATTTGTGTTTTTTTCTGTGCCAAGGTCAGGACCGGGACTAAAAACAGAGACACAGCGTGAAGATAGCATTTGAAGCCTTGTTGATAGCACCTCTCCCCAACAAGAAGTAGGAGGCAGCATGGGGGGCGGGGGGTAGGTGAACAGAGGAAGTTCTGCCAAAGAGAAGCAGCCAACCTTTTGTTTTCCATTGAACTTAGATAAACCCTGGTCATGCAGAAGTCTCTTGTTTAAGGATATTATAGAAGCAACTGCTGGTAGTTTGAGTCGAGGGCCTGGCTACTTACATTCAAAGAAAACAAAACAAAAGAGGAATGGTTCCCAGGATACCTCCAGTAGATTCCAGTTGCAACTTTCTTTGGAGCTGGTCCTGCCTACAGCCAGTCAGCTCAAGAGCATTCTCCTCTTCTGCTGACCTCTGGCACATGTTTTGTGAGAGGGCGAGGGGGTAGGAGGGCACAGTGCACCCGCATGGAGATGGGAAGCGTCCACCCCAAAGACCACTCCTGCAGCTGATGGTTCTTCCTTCATTAGCATACATCTGCACTGATGCAAAAGCCAGTTTTAGTGTTAAAAGTCCTAACGGCAAATACAGTTTTTGCTGTACTACATGCCTTTTAGATGCCCACAAGGAGCTTAAGTCTTTCAGGAGAAAGGACTAACGCCATTTCAGCAGCAGGCAATCTCCCCAGACACCCCAAATGAAGAGGTGCAATTATAAATTACAAGTTTCGCAGCCAAAGAGTCCTCTGCAGAAATAGGGACAAATGTCGAGGTACTCTGGGAGCACGGTGCCCTCTAGAGCATTTGGGCTGAAATAGGTGTTTAGTTCAGATCAAGAGTTTATGTATGTCTGGCACTCACCCCTCACTGGCCACACCGAGCGTGTGATGGAAGTTAAAGAGTAATTTACCTAGTGGAAATGAACCTGCAACTTCTGCACATCGATCACATCGTGCTGCCACAGTAGCTCCTTTGGAGCTTGCATATCAGCGCTGGGTTTTGTATTAGCGGAGTCGACGGTCTCTGCTAAAACAGCTGTCAGGTGCAGGTATTTTCACTCCTAGGTTGGCTCGATGGAGTTGAAGTAGGGATTGCACCCAGCCCATGAANACCCCCCCGCCACCTTTTGTGGCTGGGAAAGTGGCTGTTAAGAGTTTCCCCCTCCACAGAGGATTTTGCACATCAGTTCTGCTGTGTCAGAGCTGTAAAGAGCATCTTGGAAAGGGTCCAGCTGGCTGTTCAGCAAGGGCTTTATTTAGCGCTTGGTCTGTGGCCATACTCATCTATATGACACGGCAAAATGAGAGCTTTGCTTTCAGAGAGCACGTGGGCTTTGGTGGGTGAAGTTGGCTCCAGCAGCTTCTCCAAAGGCTGTGCTCTGGAGGGCCTCATACCCAGGGAATGGCAGCCAGACACTGCCAGGGAGACCTATGCATTTGCCATTAATCTGTTTTTTCATTTAAAACTTTTAGCTTTCACATCCCTGTCAGCACTGTAAAAGGATGGCTTTTTTTTCTCTGAGTAGTTTAGTATGGATCTGTTTAAAGGTTCCATAAAAGAACTACAGCCATCTACAACCATTTTAGCTTGACTGTTCTTTAACAATAGTTACTCACCGTAAGATATTCTTTGTCTAGAGGATTGAATTTTATTTTATTTTTTTTTTTCCTCCAGCACAAGGTGTCTTCACTGTGGCCATAAAGCTCCCAGGTCCTCATTTCTCACCAATGCTTTTGTGTTTCTGTCTTGAATACGAGCACAGCTATTTGCATCTCTTTTCATCTAAAGATTTCTTATTTCTACAGACATGTTGCCATGCTTACCACATTTCCTGGTGCAAACACAGCACGTAAGCGTGCCCTCTTCGCAAGTGTTGTCCCCTCACCTTGAGGAGCCCCAACAACTCAAAAGTCCTCATCTGGCTCCCCAGCCATTTGCAGAGGCGAATCTGCCCAGGCGCCAGTGCTGCCTGCGCTGCCTGCTGGCAAGGATGTGGACAGGCTGTGCCAGGGCTGGCTCTGCTTCCCAAGACGTGCAGCAGAGGATGCACTTTAAACTGTTCATTGCATGCTGCGCTCATCTGGCAGCCTGCTGCTGAGTTCTTCCCCTATAGGTGCAGATGCACATACCTGGTAGAGACTTTTTTACACTCTCCAATGACTTTGTCCTTCTCACTGAAGCAAATGTTATAAACTATATTAGCATCTGTTACAGCAGTGGGACTTATATGGTGGTTGTATTTTGTAGCTAACACACGGACACTGCATATCTTTAAAATAGCATAGGCAGCCAAACATGCCTCTTGAAGGATCAGGTCAGCACCTCAGTTAAAGATGACAAACGCTTGCACATTAACTATTTTAATTAGGCAAAGCAATCCCTTTTGGTCCAGCTGTTTCATGACAGAGCAGAAAGAATTAACAGACAAACCTCCAGGAGATGGAGGTAGGTCTATCAGTAACTCCAATGTGGGCATTTAAGATCGATTTAATAGCACCAGCACTGCATTTATCAGCATTAAAAAATTATACTAAACAGATGAGCCAACTAGCGGAAGTGCCCTAGTGGACCTACTGCTTGTTAACAGGGAAGGCCTTGTGGGGGATGTAAAGGTTGGAGGTCGTCTTGGGCAGAGTGACCACAGAATGGAATAGTTTTCAATTCTTGGAGAAGCAAGGCGGGGAGCCAGCAGAACTGCTACCTTGGACTTCCAAAGGGTAGACTTTAGCCTGTTGAGGAGCATGGTCGAGAGTGTCCCTTGGGAGACAGTCCTGAAGGGCAAAGGCGCCCAGGTAGGCTGGTCATACTTTAAGCAGGAACTCTTAAAAGCACAGGAGAAGTCCCTCCCCATGTCCCGAAAAACGAGCCGATGGGGAAGAAGACCAGCCTGGCTAAATAGAGAGCTTTGGCTGGACCTCAGGAACAAAAGGAAAGTTTAC
>VYXH01003729.1:25166-66391 GCA_013397275.1 Burhinus bistriatus | reverse complement strand
ACTGGAAGGGGCTCTAAGGTCTCCCCAGAACCTTCTCTTCTCCAGGCTGAACACCCCCAACTCTCTCAGCCTGTCCTCCAGCCCCCGGATCATCTCTGTGGCCTCCTCAGGACCCACTCCAACAGGTCGATGTCCTTCTGATGTTGGGGGCTCCACAGCTGGAGGCAGCATTGCAGGGGGGTCTCACGAGAGCAGAGTAGAAGGGCAGAATCCCCTCCCTCGCCCTGCTGCCCACACTGCTGGGGATGCAGCCCAGGATGCAGTTGGCCTTCTGGGCTGCCAGCGCATGTTGCCAGTTCATGTTGAGCTTCTCATCCACCAACACCCCCAAGTCCTTCTCCTCATGGCTCCTCTTGATCCATTCTCCACCCAGTCTGGATTTGTGCTTGGGATTGCCCTGACCCACCTGCAGGAATAGATGCTCTGCTGATGGAGACACCTACCCCTGGGAAGGCTGATCTTCCCCTGGAGCAGGAGGAAGAAGACTCGTGCCTCGCTGGCAGCATGGTCGCTCCCATCAGGTTAGCTGCAGCAAAAGGATGAGAAAGGAAAGGACTGGTTACAGCCAGCTGTGATGCACAAGGTGACACATAACACCAGTAGCACCAGCAAACGCTTCACAAAACCTGAGCTGTGAGCAATGGGATGTCCACATAAGCGGACAAAACCTTCCTGCATTTATCCGCTCATCCAGAGTCACATTTCTACCCTTCCTCCATTACCACCCCAGGTGTTTTTGCACCGTTGCCTGGAACGGCAAGGAACACATGTAAGGGTTTGCAGGTGAACGTGCTGAAAAATGAGCAGCCATCCAAAATCCATGTTGTCCTCTACTTCTGTGCTTCTGTGAAAATATTACATCTGCAGCAGGTTGTACTTAAGAAACAATACGCTCTACCAGATTATCATAACAGATGATCTTTGTCACTGGAAAGACTAGATGAATCTTAGCACAGAAGTAAAACACAGATTATGCACAGTGATTTGTACCGCCAGTAATTTAGATGCCCAAAAATCCCTGAGCAGAGAGAAACAAGTGTTGCCTGACAATATTATTGATTTTCTTATTTTGAGAGTAACACCAAATAAGCACTAGAGGGCAAGGTTGAAGGAGAGCAAAAAACAACCAGATTTGGACTGCAGTGAAATACTTGACAGACTAATAAAATTTCCTTCTGATAAATTAATGTAAATCGGGCTTGAAAGGAACACTGTCATTTCAAAGTTGGTTGAAAGACCGTAAAACAAAATGATAAGTGACAATATAGCAAATTGGGGAGGGTTTGTTGAATACGATGGCAAAGGGATAGGTGTCAGGGCTCATTCTATTTAACATCCTCATTAATGATCCAGAAGAAGAAACAAGCAGCGTGTAATGAGATTTGATACTTAGGAGGATTAGTTAGCAGTGGTGGGAGCTGCAAATTAATGCAAAGCAACAGACATCAGAATCATAGGCAGAAGACAACAAAAGGCACAAAGCATGCGGGTGGAAAACAAATTTAATAAAGAGAAACCTGAGGAAATCATAGCCAGAGGAAAGATCACTTTGGCAAGAGGAAACCAAGGAAGCGGTAACATAGGAAGCAATTTCAGGAGGAGAGGAGGAGAGGAGAGGAGAGGAGAGGAGGAGACAGGAGAGGAGACAGGAGAGGGATCGTGCACCAGGCTGTGCTGGGAAGGGGCGGCAGTGAATGCCAGAGACACGTAAGGCTGCGTCGCCCGGCAGGGAGCTCAGCTGCTTCCGCGTCTCGGAGAGCTGTTCCATCCTGCGCGTCTTGGCCACTGCCAGGCTTCAGAAAAGAGCAATAAAAATGGTGGCAAAGGAGCTGGGCGGCTCAATCTGTGGGAAAAGCCTGGGAGTGCTGCAGCATTGCTGGTGCATCACAGCCTGGCAAAGCCACAGCTTGGAAAGGACGTGGTGGCACGGCCACCACCTACATCTGAGAAGGCGTAGGAAGGCAGAATGCAGCTCAGAGCACTGAAACCACAGCTTCACCTGTCAAGCAAGGAAGATGCAACTCTTTCCACATTATTTGGGCCATAGCATATATGGAAACTCTCACATCTGAGAATGTAAGAGCAATCTGACTAAATTCTAATGAAGGTGAAAACCTACAAAATCTTACATAGTTAGCAAGATGGTAGTGATGCAACATCAATACCTGCTTGAAAAAAAAATCAGCCTCACACAAATAAGGCTTCTAATTCCTTTGGGCTCAGAAAGGCGCAGAGTGACAGCATGGGAAGAATATTTCTAAGCAGTTATAGGTGGTTAGAGACTCCGGTCGTATAGCTCAGGTAGTGCAGGAGGCACAGTTAACGCCTTCAGGCACCTTGGAGGCAGACTGCAGCCCCTCGCCACACCAGATGAGCAGCTTTCCATTAGCCAGCACTTGCTGAATCCCCTGGAAAACCTGAATCCTCTAGAAAACCTACAAAGGGAGCAGCCCCTTGTAATGCGGGTGCCGTTCTTCAAGCTTGTCTGCCACCACCTTTTGCAGGGTCAGACCTTGCTTGTTTGCAGACGATGGCATCCCTCCACGCAGTCACGTGCATTGCACACTGGTTTTCACAGGCATATGGCTAGCATAGCCAGCAGCAGGGTCTAACAGGCAGTAAAAGGAAGGACATTTGGGATCTAAAACCTTATGGGTAATTTTGTGGTTCAGGATTTGAGCCAAAGCAAGAATTTAAGTGCTGTTTTCCCATTTCATTAGCCCTACCCCCTTGTTAAAAACTTTTAAAAAATTCTTGGGCAAATTCAGTTACATCTTCCTGACAGTGGTAGGTGCTGCGCAGTGTTAGCAAGAAGTGCTTCCTACAGGTCACCAGAAACCTTTAGTTGTTCCCATGTGTGCTTTTCCAAATGTTCCCTGGAGGGCACGAAGGGGCTGATGCAGACCTGCCAGTGGATGGAGCTGCCCATCCCAAACTGCTGACTCTGCAAGGTGGACCTTGCCCTAGCAGAGGAGCAGCAAAGGCAGTGAGGATCCTTCTGTGTCTGGATGCTGGTGGGATGCGGGTTTCTCTGCCTGTCCTGGGCAGAAAGCAGAGCTGTGTCGAGGAAGGTACTGAGCAGCATCCAGGGAGCAAGAGCTCTGGAAGCTGGCAGCTCCCTGCAAAGCTTGCAGTCTTTCTGCTCACAACAGAAGAAAGCAAGTCATTGTTGCCAAGACCATTGCCGAGGAGGGTTGTGATCCTTCAGAAAACAAAAACATTTTCTCTGCACGTGAAGGATCATGACAAGAGCACCAAACGTGAATGCCATAATCACAGGCATCATCTTTGCCACTCCAAATTGTAAAGAACAGCTGTTGGCTAACGGGACAGAGACAAGGAGCTGTCATTATTGAGATTACTGCCAGGCTGGCTAGGAGCTGTATGCACAGAGAAGCCTCTGCCAAAGCATCCCACTGTTGCCCGACACCTGTACCCTGCCTTTGCCCTTCACCTCACTGCATTCTGCTCGGACTGCAATCCGCTCAGAGTGGGGACTGTCCTACACAGCCTATCTGCTAGCTGTCTCATCCCGCACAGCTTCGTCTTGGGCAGGCTGTCTTTATCTTGATGAAGCCAGAGTATTATTAAGCAGAGAAAAGTATTGCTGTGGATTCACATATTACCGAAACCTAGAAATATCATAAAAAACATTTTAATCTGGTTAAGGGGCTTCCAAGCAACCTATTTGTCAGCAGTAGCAGTTAGGGCATGCCAAGAATAACCCCGAATTGGAAGGTTTTTAAGCAGCAGTCACACAGATGGCACAGCAAGCTACTAAACGTGCAATGTGTCTGAAGATGACTCAGCCTTCCCCTCTTTCAGGGTAAACAAAAGGTGATCTTACCTCTCCTGCGTTACTTTTCCGGTTAGCTGAAGTGCTAGCGCTCATCTTTCTCCTGGCCATCTGTAGGCTGGAAAAAATTAAAACCTAGGACAGCTGGTGGAACAAGGGAGCTGTGGCACTCTGCTCTCCAGTTGCTGTCTACGAATGAGTGTGAAACATCATCACTGAAGGAAAAATAATGCTACCCAAGAGAGGAGTTTGTGATGCTTATCTTTATAAGGTTTATATTGTTTTATACAGAGATACATGCTGCTACTATGTGTATGTTACCAATAATTCCAGAGGAGAATGACCATTACCTTTAGACTGCGTAGTTCTGTTTCACATCTCAGAGCTCTTGGCTAATTTACAGCTTTCTGGTCCTGAGGATGCCCTTATTTCAGGTTGGTTACACTCTGGACTCTGCTTTGGTACCTACGAGGGAACCAATAAATTCCCACATGGTACGGGACCTGCAGAGCTTGCACATAATGCGTAGATCCTGTTGACAGTAATGGGAATTAAATGCATGAGATATGGTATTTTGTCATTAATTTCACTGCATCAAAAATGCACTGAAATTCAAAACACAATGTTTCTATTTAAATGTAAAAGTGATGAGAAATGTTTGGACTGCTAGAATGTCTTGGTGAAAACATATGCCAGTTAAAACAAGTGCTTTTTTTGGTATAATTTATTCTGTTCAGAGACTCAATGTAAGCTATACTGGCAGCATCAGTGTTTCGTTTATAGTGAGCGCACCTGGACAAGCTATACCAGAAAACACTGCACAGCACAGATGAAATCTCATCTCTTTTATGATTGTATCTAGGTGGAGACCAGCAGAGAAAAAACACTCTTTATTTGGGCATTTTGGCAGAATACTTTAAGCTGGGCATGGCTGGGCTGGACCCAGGTGAAATACCAGCCTGATTCTGTCGACACTGCAAGAATTGCTCTGGGTTTCACAGGTTATTCAAGCTTTCCCTGGTTAGGAAAAATGATGCATTTTTTGCTAAGTTTTTGTACTTTTGTACATCATGTGATCAATTCCACACAGGTAGCCTCTAATGGAAAATTACCTTCACCCCTTCGCTGGGGGTTGAGGTTGTGGAGGATGTCTGCCTGAAGCAAGAAGAGCATTCTTTTCTAAATATACAAAGCCTATGAGGCTGTTAACTGGTTTTTGTGATTCGGTTCTCTGAACAGAGTGACAGCAGTGCTGCCTGACGAAAACAAAGAGCATGAGCAGAAGCGCTCCGTTCGTGACTCAGGAAAGGACGAGCTGATCGGGCCCTGCAAGGAGACACTGTGAGCTAGACGTCAGCCTTTTTTATGTGCAAGGTGCAATGCAGTAAATTAAATCTCTTCCTCTTCCACCGTTACTTCCACCCACACAAAGAAACTAATTGTATGACTCTGCACACTGCAGATGCAGGCAAATCGAAGACATTTGCAGGCTGAGCCTCCGCTTTGTGCTAACAGAAGATGATTACACTTAGTTTTGTGCATAATGCCCTGGCCACACTTCGCAGTGCAGGCAGGGAAGTTTTGTTCCAGAGAGGTGCAATCTGGGCTGGGGTTAAAAAAAATCCTGTGGGATTTAGGTACTTAGATGCCATTGAAAGGTGAAGGAAGTTGGACCCCTACTTCCTCCTGTTTCCTGTTGAAGTTTCAGCAATGACACACTCCTCCAGCAGTACACCGTCGCAAGAATAATTTGTTGTGGTCATTCTTCAGAGAGGTGTGTGTAGGGTTTTTGAATAGTGCAACACGCTGAGCTGACACAACTGCCATTAGCTTTGCTGAGAAGAGTAAACACTGAGCATCTCTAAAGGTAAGCACATGTTGATGAATGTTCCTGAAAACGGATAATGGCTTAGACTCCCAGTATAAAATTACAGGGGCAAAGTCAAGGAACTGAGCTGATTAACACAAACTGCAGAGCTGATGAACCTTGAATATCTGGAAATGCTGGGCTTTGGATTTTATAATTAGAATTCTGGTAGGAAAGGGAGACATGAGAGATCAAGAAAGCAAGGAATTTTGTTACAAAGCAAAACATATCTGACTCATCAGCATGAGCAGCAGAAAGATCTTTAAAATTTGTCCTTTGAGCCAGGGTAATGCAACAGAGAACTGCTTGAATACAGAGAATGGAAAAGCACAAAATTCACTCTTTCTTGTCTGGGTCCGTTTCCAATCTGTTATCTCTTTCTGTTCTCTTCCTTTCCACAGCTATGGAATAACACCTGACTCCAGTTATTTTCAGCTAGTTTCATTTCTTGGGTACGTGAGAACATCTGGAGTAAGCCTATAAGGACAGTGGCGTTATTAAAAATTTAAGTCAAAGTAAGCCACAGCGCATCTGTCTTCAGAATGTTCTTCAATCTCACTGCATTTGTACTGCACCGTAATATGAAACTAAATTAATTATTCTAATATTCTATGGTCTAGTTTCTTCTTAAATGGATAGCATCCTCCGAACTTCCTAAGAAGACTAAGGTCACACAGGTTCGAAATGTCGGAACATCTGAAATGTTTGGTAAGAACACGAAGTTAGCCCCTGTGGAAGTAAGGTCTCCAAACGTACAGGGCTTGCCTGGGGCTTTGCAAGTGTCGTTTCCCTGGTAAAGAAGGGCTTGTGTGCACTTCCCGGAGGGAAAGTGATTCACCATACCGGGTTGAGACCCAGCACACTGCGATGTAAGCAGCTCATGAAAGTCAGTTGCACACTGTGTAGAAATTCAGGCATGACTCACGACACTTAATATAGAATTGCAAGCAGACATTTGCAATAACTAAGCAGAACTTAAACATCACGTCCCTTTACTCTGTGCAGAGGTGCCCTGGAGGAGGAATCCTTTCGGACTCAGCCAAGCACTCAGTCGGCTACTTGATCCCATGCATACACTTAAACAGGACAGGAGACTGATTTAAGCAAGCAGGTAAGATTAAGCATGGTGTGCTTAATCTTGCAACAAGTACAACACTTGCAGCATGTGCTTAAATGACTTGCTAAACTGAAGAATGCCCATTGTTTCCCGAGATGATTTTCCTTAGGCTCACACGTGGGTCTTTATCGACAAGCAATCTTGGACTGAAATGGGAAATCCTTGTAAATTTTCTGTAGCGAATACTGGCCTGGGGAGCCCCATGGTCTGAAGGGACGCTTACCAGCTTCAGCCTGGCTTTTCAAAGGCGCTGAGCAGCTCAGCACGGCTCAGTGCCAGACGGGGAGCAAGAGGGGGAAAGGGGTGAGGACAACACTCACACTGACTAACTTTAGACACATACATTCAGCGCCTGAATTAGGCATGTGATTCAGAAGGGAGCTGCTACCTGCCTGTGAGACAGTCTCCTCCGTAGTGTGATTCAGAATAACCTCTGAATCCGACTGATGCTCTAAAGGAGACTGTTTCTACTAATTTTAAAGGAAATCTAAAGAAATATTCAGAGTACTATGAAGACTCTTCCCTAAAGAATTTCAAATTCAGCGTTCACAGCTGTGAAGGAATTTCGACTGCAGTGTTTTCACAAGAGACCCAAGGTCCAGCATTTACAGTGCCTGATATGCTACTTACCGGTTGTCTTACAAAGCCAGCTTTACTTAACTGTCTAAACTGTTGAAAGCTCCCTACAGAGTCACGGCTATTTTTTGCATAATAATAGTAGGGTTATTTTTCCATTAGTGCCACTGCAGGAATACAAAATTCTTCGGCAAAATGTACCCCAGCTGTTGAAGGATTATCGAATGAACAAATCTTCCTTCCTCCTCTGCCCCTCTCCAGAACAAACTGCATTATCTATACTGCTGTGATGCAAAATCTGAGCTGAAATTTTACTTAGTTTTAGCAAACTAGTGCTGCAGCTTCTTCCTTCTTGCTGTTCCTGCTAAGAGCTGCTACGTTCTGCTGTCAAAGAGAGCTTACATGGAGTCATGTAAACATGTACATACAATTTTTTTCCCATGTTAAAGTATAAGCAATGAATTGCATTGACTTCAGACAGCCTGATGTAACTGTTAAGCAGTGCTTTTAACATCTACGGCTATTTTCAGAAAAGTTTCACTCAAGTATGGTGCATCACTCTGAAGCAGGGTAACCGAAATATGGTGTAAAAGAGGAGAAACAGCTCAAAGTTTTTTCTAAATCCTCAGTTTTTTGTATGTCCCTCACAAACTGTGAATGAGCGTGAAGGTAACCGAGTTCCCCATGGAACTGCAGTACTGAATGTTGCCTTGACTTCCTGGATGTTTGTGATGCTCTGCATCACACCATCGCTATCCTTAGGTGCAGGACTAATTTGCTCAGTCTAATGGAGCTGGCATATGGCTCTCCTCTCTGCCTAACCTTTACAGCTCTGTTTCACATGAGCACAGCATATGCAAAGCTGCACGTCCTTAGTTCTAAGTGCATTTCCTTATCAGAATATATGGCACCGCATTATGCTGCATGTTTATGATTTGAAACACCGACCGATAACGTAGGCGTAGTCAAACAAAATGGTACATGTAACAGCAACCAATTCATTTGTTTTAGGGAAAGAATATGACATCAGAAAGAAAAAGATATATGCTCAGCTACATTTGATTGGAGGCAGTCAAATAGCTGAAATGATATAACCATTAAGACATATTTTCCTGATAACTACCCGTGTTCGTATATTATCTATTTATTTTTCTGTGGTATCTTAGTGGAACTTGGAACATAGTTGACTTATTTTTTTCACTGGGCATTTACTGCGTTGCTGGAAGCAAAATTTCTCATTCTTTTTGGTTACATTACTGTCATAAATTGCAATAAGAGAAGCAATATTTTTAATGAGTACTTGTGTCATTAAATAGAAAAATGTTTACTGAAATGATCTCTATTAGTGCCTAGTAGGGTTGGAGTTTGAGCCTTTTCAGTCTGCAGTCAGAAATATTAGCTAGCTGAGTAATTGATTCAGAGCAAAATACCCATTTCTAGAGTTGTCCCTTTCTAAAGTGCTGTTGTGAATGTCATGGCTCCTAGGAGCTCTGGAAATGGACTTCCCGAAAGTAAAGATTTGATCAACCAGAAAGGCTTTAGCCTGTGCAGAGATTCTGTAGCTGCATACGCACAAAACTGGTGTTGCATAATAATGACTGGGGTTTTCTCCTGTAATTTTTAAACTGCAATTATTTTCAGCACTGACCAAACTTTCCTTAGGTTTGTAATGTTTAGTGGTAGAGGTTGGTTTGCTGTTGCAAGAGGGACAGCGCTGCTCCTCCTGTTGCTCTGAGCGCAGGGAGGTAAGCGTGGCTGTCACCTCTGCCCTGTGGTCCCCATGTAAGAGCTCACAAACATTCAGATGTTTCCCCTTCCCGCGAATGTGCTCTTTTCATAAACGGAGTACATGCACTCCTGATTTCTCACATTAAGATAATTCTAGTATTGTATTTGTAAAGTTCTCTTTTCTCTCTTAATTTTCTTTTTACTGGTTACAATTGTTTTCAGATCGAAGTGACTTTGGGAGAGGTAAGAAAGAGGACGCTTTTGAAAACTAAATTTCCAAGTTCGGAGGTACAAGATATGGTCAACCAGAAACTCTGCTTGGGTAACTCAAAAGAGCTAGAAAGCTCAAATGCAGCCTGACATTTAAAAAAGCAAGACAACTTCAGAGAAAACCCATTGTTTAGTGCGGAAGCTTGTTAATATTGCTTGAATGTAGAATTAGATTTCTTTTTTTTTGTTGCCTCAGAAATCTGTTTTCTGTGCACATTTACTAAAAGCATTTCTGCCATAGAAATGTAGCTCATTGAAAGTACCAAAAATATTTTAATTATCCTTACAGCATTTGACAAAGCAGGTTTTGTTAATTGAGCAGTAGTTAGTTGAGACTTGAGAAGCAAACTAAATCTGAGTGTATGATCTGTAAGCCCTCAAGAAGTTAAAGCTTTAGAAAGCAGACTCGTTCACCTCTGCACAGTGTTTGCCCAGACGTGATCTCCTTCCAGCCCAGCAGTGGGAGAAGGGGGTTTCGCAGAGACAGCTGCATCTCTCTGGTCACCTCGGGGCATCAGCGTAGGTTAGAGCAGCCCAGGGAACACCCCAAATTGTGCGCATGGCTACGTGGTCACCACAGAGCCCACTCCTCAGTACGGACCAGCAAACAGCTACCCCTAAAAAGCAGTTCTCCACAACTATTTCCAGTATATAAGGGCTTGGTTTTTTACTGGCTCGAAAAGTGAGCAGCAGGGAGGGGAAAAACAACAAGTATTTTAAGCGTTGTTGCTTTGATACAAGGAAGTGAAGATCTGCATATTTAATTTGACCCCCTGACTCATTCTGCTGTATTATTTCATTACAGTGCTTCTGACACGTGTCTGTATGTGAAATCAGCAAAATTTTGTAATTCTGAGCCACTGGGTCTGGATTACAGACAGTGCTGCTGTCACTGATGTCCACAGCAGATCATACTTCAGCTGCAGCTGTGAAAGGTAAGCGCTTCAGTGTTCCTGGTGAAGAAATCCTCTGCAAGACTTCCATCTTCAATAAATTACACATTTTCTCCACCCAACCCCTGGTTATTTCCTCAGGCCATTATTTTTATTCTAAACTGTATTTCCCCGCCCCTTTAAGTCAATAGCTTGACTTTATCTTACTGTTTTCTTACAAATGTTAAGACCACACACTGAGCTCTGCTAACATACTGTATTATGCTACTAGTAGACAAATTTTAACATCACATCACATACATGTTGCAGTTGCTGTTGGAACATGCCTTTTAAAAAATACCTTTATTGGATGAAATTGTCTCTTTCCCAAGAAAAATCTGGTTCTTCAATATAATTTATTATGCCCTTTAAAATTCTGTCTGTTCAATAAAATCTTTGCTATATTATAAATACCTGTAACGAAAATATAATTTAAAATTCTGAGAGAAAACTTTTTTTTCCTTTTACATTATTCACAAAACCCACACAGGCACCAAGGAAAGACTAACAATAAAAATAATTTACTCCTGTACAATCTACTCTGGGTTGGAAACATTCAAAAGAGAGATTTTTAAACTTGTCCTCTGATGAAACTTTGACTACAACATGGGAACTGATCTTAAAACAAAGGAGGGTCCTATGTTTTCCACCTGTTTAATCTGAAAACTTCTTTCAAGGGCTGACTGAATGTTGCTAGCATTTTCCTCACAGTCACATACTTGAATGAGCCCTGGCTAAAATTGCTGTTATCTGAGGGAACCAGCCTCTGAGCTTCATTGCACAGGACTGTAAGTGGTCCTACCTCACCAGATAGGAATATTTATCATGGAGATTAACTCCCAGTTCTGAAAATTAAACATTAGTGGAAGTAAGTTAGTGCTCTCACTCTGCAATAGCAGCAATTAGAAATGTTTATGTTTTGCTTGTTCAGTAGTCATGTATTGCCAGAAAGCTTGTGTGTTGAAGGGACAGCACAAGAAAGCTTTCTGATTTGGACCACTTGTGGGGATTTCTTTAATGACTTCTCATTCTAAGCAAATTTCTTAGCAGAGAGGGAGCGACTCAGTATAAGAGACATTCAATGGTGGAGTTGTTATCTTGAAGTATGGACTAGAAATGTGGAAGAATTTGTCAAATCAACAAAGCTAACTCTATCTAAAGCTGGCAAAAAAGTAGACTAAGCCCAAGACAGGCACGAAGCCATCACAAAGAACAAATAAGCAGAGATTTTTAAATCTTAAGTTTGGTAAGACAATTTTCAAAGTTGTCTTTAGAGCAATCCCTTTTTCCATAGAACACAACTTAAGTACTGTTACAGTAAATAGATTTACCTTTAAATTACAGCATTTAGTGTGAAGTCTGAAAAATCTCAATCCAAACTGATGAATTATGAGCAAAATGCTAAATTCCTGTCTTAAAAACACTTGCATCATTTTAAGGAATAGACAGGGCAGGAGAATCACGTATTTCTGGAAAACACACTTCAATACTAGATGAGAGACAAAAAAAAGTAAAAACTAGTCAGCACTTGTTTGAATTTTTAGCACTGCAATGAGGTTAAGTATCCCCTGGGAATCTTCATTTCCTTGTTCTAGATCCCCTCCAATTTCTGAGCATCCATCACTGCATTGCTTTTTTGAAATTATGAAAATCAAAATAATATGTCAATTTTATGACTCTGACTTTAAAGAGGTATGTGTGGAAAACTGTCTGTCTAGTACACGTTAGGGAGCTGCCTGCCCTTGCTGCTTTCTGACAGCCATCTCTGTTTCCTCCTCTTCTACCTTCTCCTTCCTTCTATTCCTCTCCCTTCTCCACATTCCATGTGCTCTTTTCCCTCCATTTCTGATTCCCCTCTCAGGGTAGTATTTTTAATCTCACATCTCTTCCCATCCATTTCGCTTTAAGTTCCTAGATAGTTGGGAAATGTTACAATCTACCACAGACACTCCAAGGTCCAGTCTTTAAGTGCACTTTGCACATTTATCCTTCCTGTTCCACTTTGGTCACAGCTCAAGGAAAGGACACTGACCACTGCAGACATAGGCATCTCAGAATGCATTTATATTATTTAACTTAAGAAATTTTTCTGAGGCTCCATAGGTAGGAATTTGGTCCCCCAAAGCTCATATAGGTGATACAAATAGATCGGTATTCCATCCGGTAATTCAGAACCAGGGTAAAGACTAGCCAAAAGTGCTCTGAAGCACTATCTCTAGGAGCCTCTGTCTTCATTAACTACATAGAGCCTAGAAAGACCAGGCTCATAATTCAGGCACTTCACTTAGGTAGTTAAAGTTAGGTGGTGAGAACACCATCCTATGGTCTGGGATTCCTCATTTGGGGCTGTTTTTATGTTAGCGTATGTCTGTCTGTAGTCTAAATCATTAATAACTTCACCAGTGTTCACTGATGCTCCAATCCACCTGCAGCCTACCAGCTGCTCCTTTATGGGAGAACAGAAGGGTAAGGGAGCACTGTTGTTTGGAAAAGGAATAAAAAACCTATGACGGAAGCAGTACTGCCTGCAAGTGTTAAATCTGGAATAAATGCCAAATAGACTGCAATATTAATTACAAATCCAAGGGATGAGAGTATCTCCCCACAGCTTTAGCAGTTCAGTTCAAAACTGCTTGGTAATTCAGATTTTGAATCCTACTGCATCCTAAGTGAATAGGGTGGAAGAACAAGTAACATGAAAATTGTTTAATATAGAGCATTAGGGTTTTCAGGGGAATACTACTGCCTTTCATGCCTGAAGGGGCAAAACTACTCTGATGATAATGAAGAAAGACTTTGAAAAAAGGTATTACTAAAAAGCATCAGTTTACTGCCTTATCCTCCCACACCCATTTTTTCCCTTCCTTGATATTAAATATGAAGCAATCAAAGCAGCAATCACACAACTAGAGCATACAACAGACTTCTGAAAGAAAAACTACAGGTGGGGTGGGAAGAATGAATATTTCCAACTCAGTGCCATACCCTACAGTTTAGTTTCCTTCATTTATAATATCAACCAAGGCTTGCAGCAGTCTATCATCTCTATGCTTGTATGGTTTGGCATTGTAAAAAAGATCAACGTAGTCACTGTACAGACTTTCTTCTGAGTCTCTTAACTGGGAGGGCTTGTTTAACTTTTCGAGGGCTTGATAGAAGTGTTCATATGGAATATTTGACTTCTCACTTGCAGTCTTCTTTGGCGGTTGCTTCTGAGCCATCTGTCTGCTAAAAGCACTTTGCAGTAAATGTAGCATAGCCTCTGACGGGATTTTATCTTCTGCTTTGTCGCTGCTGCTACTGGTATCTTCTGTGACTTTGGGTTTTTCACTCAGGTTCTCCTGTGTGGTATGGTCCTAGGATACAGATTAGCATAAAAAAGGTTAGGTGTCAATGAAAAATTGAATGGATTAAGATATGTTCTGATTAGTGATTTCCATCTATGTGTGGGTAGATGCTATTTTTTCATTTAGGAGCCACTAGCATCTAGGAAAGAACTAGACCATTATACACTAAAACAGATTATCAAAAGGACTATATTGTATAAAATACCAAATCCCCCCACAATGTAGGAAGTTATAAATTCAGACTCCACACTGGCAGGATACAACATATCATTATATAGCAGGATTTGTCCCAGTTCTAAGAGATATTTCTGGTTGTACTATGGCAGACAGCTCCTCAGCACTCCGAGGGAAGGATATGCAGTGGTGATGGCAGCTCTGTGCCACATACCCTTGTGAAACCAGGGTTTCCATACAACCTTCTCTGTAGATACTCTCACCTGAGAAAAGACAGTGAAGTATGGCTATCAGGTGGCCATGACATGTATCCTGGAAGGTTTGGAAGACTAATGCCAGAAACAGATGTACAGAGAAGTCAGTGAGAGGCATGATCTCATTTCAGCAGTCTATTACGCCTCCCATGCTGACACAGTAGTATGTGGCTGCATAGCTTCGTCACATACACTAGGATTGTCTTTCTAACTCAACACTCATTTTAGCTTCATCTGGTTTTCACTATGTCCATCAATCTTCTTCTACAGTACCTCCTGAATCCACTTTTGCTTTCTTCCAATTTATTTTCTTGCACATGGCTGCCACACCTGTGGATGCTTATTTAATGTATTTAATGACCATAATCATATCTCCCTTAGTCTTCTCCTTCATAACCTGGCTGAGGAAGGTTAATCTCTCTACACTTCATGGACTACCTGGACTTGTGCAAAGCATTTGACACTGTCCTACACAACATCCTGGTCTCTAAATTGCAGAGACAAGGATTTGATGGATGGATGACTTGGTGGATAAGGAATTGGCTGGACGGCCGCACTCAAAGAGTTGCGGTCAATGGCTCAATGTCCAAGTGGCGAGCAGTGACGAGTGGCATTCCTCTGGGGTCGGTACTGGGAACAGCACTGTTTAACATCTTTGCCAGCGACCTGGACAGCAGGACTGAGTGCACCTTCAGCAAGTTTGCCAATGACACCAAGCTGTGTGTGGTCAACACACTGCAGCAGAGGGATGCCATCCAAAGGGACCTGGACAGGCTTGAGAGGTGGGCCCATGAGAACCTCATAATGTTCAACAGGGCCAAGTGCAAGGTCCTGCACCTGGGTCAGGGCAATCCCAAGCACAAATCCAGGCTGGGTGGAGAATGGATGGAGAGCAGCCATGAGGAGAAGGACTTGAGAGTGTTGCTTGATGAAAAGCTCAACATGAGCTGGCAATGTGCACTTGCAGCCCAGAAAGCCAACTGCATCCTGGGCTTCATCAAAAGAAGCATAGCCAGCAGGGCAAGGAGGGGGGATTCTGCCCCTCTACTCTGCTCTGGTGAGACCCCACCTGCAGTGCTGCACCCAGCTCTGGAGCCTCCAACATAAGAAGGACATCGACCTGTTGGAGCAGGTCCAGAGGAGGCCATGAAGATGATCAGAGGGCTGAAGCACCTCTGCTGTGAGGACAGGCTGAGAGAGTTAGAGTTGTTCAGCCTGGAGAAGAGAAGGTTCTGGGGAGACTTTAGAGCCCCTTCCAGTCCCTAAAGGGGCTCCAGGAAAGCTGGGAGGTACTCTGGATCAGGGAGTGGAGCCACAGGACAAGGGGGAATGGCTTTTAACTGAAAGAAGGGAGCTTTACATTAGATATTAGGAAGAAATCCTTTACAGTGAGGGTGGTGAGACACTGGCCCAAGTTGCCCAGAGAAGCTGTGACTGCCCCATCCCTGGAGGTGTTCAAGGTCAGGTTGGACGGAGCTTTGAGCAACCTGGTCTAGTGGGAGGTGTCACTGCCCATGGCAAAGGGGTTGGAACTGGATGGTCTTGAAGGTCCCTTCCAACTCTAAACATTCTATGATTCTATGACATCCTAATTACTTAATGGGGAGACTAACGGATGCGATGTGATTAATAAAGTACTCTGAAGATGCAGACATAATCAAGCATTGTGGAAATGTAGAATACTACCATCCTGTGCACCCAGAAACCCAATGTCACTCTTAGAAGCCTGCAGTATGTTTAGAGCACTCTACCTGAAAGGTAAAGAAGGGGTGACAAAGGAGCTAGCAGCAACAGATCCACTTAACCAAACCTTATGAATCAGTGAGTCCCTGACTTTTGTCATGGCTTTTGTTACTAACTTCCTTCCAAACTCCCTGGAAGTACTCCAGCAGGCAAAGCTCCTTTTGGATGCGACACTTCTCACTAGAATTACGTAAGTTTAGTGTGTCTGCCAGACATGTCTTCCTCCATTCTTGCACCATTCAACTGCATTAGCTATTGAGTTCACTGCTTTAGTAGCAATATCCTTGTAATATCCCAAACCCCTTAGATGTCAGTATATGAAAACAGAGACTAATAAAAAATATTGCTTGTTGACATGGTCAAAATTACAATACACAACTCAAAAGTATTCAGGGGCTAGATGACATGAATACAGAATGAATATGTGCCTTCTTACTAGGAAAAAATATCATTTTCTTCTAAATTGAAAAATACATAAGGAAAAATATTAATGTAACACCACCTCTACAAAGTCCGTCATCTTCTCCACTCCTCTTCTGTCATTTTGCACGGCATTGTAGGATGTGTATACACGTGGCTGCTTCATATGTTCAGGCTGGGTGGCAGTGCCATGCAAAATCAATTTCCAATTTACAATCCTTCCTTCATTTTGTATTCTTTTGGACTAAAAGACAAGCATGGCATTACCATAGGTTCTCAGGACATAAGAGGAAACAGGACACTTGATCGTAAAGTAGACAGAATTGACTATAATAGATCATAAGGTTTTCAGTATCTAAATTTAGACAATGATTTATAAGCACCAAAAGACTGATATATGTCAGAAAGTGAGATTTAATACCATGGCTTAACTACACCAAATATTCACATTTTGATGCAAAATAATTATTAATTAATCACGTAAGCATCGATGGAAATTTGTCCTAAGACAGAATGCTAAAAATTACTGAAGTAGTATTTTGTGGTACTAGAATTTTTTCACCAAGACATGCCTTGGCAATTTCCTGACAAAAGTTGGAATAGTAATTTGGAATAATATTCTGTAGTGGTGTACAATAGCAATCTGAAAAACGGCTTGTGGAGGTGAGCAACAAATGCTTTGTTCATTGGCGGCAGTATTTAAATAGTAGAAAGTGGAAGAGACAAGTACAGAGAACACTGAAACTATTTTACCAAAGCTTCCTTCAGAATTTTTCCTCAGTCATTTAGTGACTGGAGATAGCTGCGGAAACCATTCTTTTCTAATAGAAGTCTACACGAAAGTTTACATATGCAAATTAAATGACAATGAAATTATGAGTAGCTTTGCATGGGAATCAGTTAGGGTCATTAATGTAAAAACTTATTTCAGGACTCACAAAACCCTACAAGCTGAGGAAAGAGTGCATTACCTCTTGGAGGACAAAAACCTGGGCTTATTTTAAGTTTCAGGAACCTCTCACTTGAAATGGAAAATGAGAGATAATTACAAACAAAATCCTCTTCTTAGCTTCATTCCAAAAAATGCATTATTTTAATTACAGAGAGCAGGATATCTGCAACCATGGCGTTATCTATAAGCCTGCAGTGTTAACACTATACTGTTGATAATAATATTTACTTCTACTGCCTTGCCCATCTGCTTGGCATTATCCTCCTGTTTACAATTTCAGGCCAATAGGGGTTGGAGGCTCAGTGTCTGATAGGAAGCATTCAGTTTCTGGCAGGATCTGACCCCTAATGACAAGCTTATTAGCAGACAACTTCAATGAAATTCTCCAGAGATGAGTGAGACTGATCACTCTCTGTTTGAAGAGAATGATTTTTCAGTTGCCTATCATGCAGCTTTATTCTGATGTCTTGCTGTTGTAATCCATATCCCCAGGTGGCTTTAGTAAACTTATTTATTTCTTATCTGTAGATTTCTTGGCTTTAATCCTTAAACATTGTTCAGAAGTAATTACTCTGAGAAAGAAGTTAGGGAAAGGTATACATCAGAACAGCTCTCTGAGGTCACTAGAAATTCATTAATTCAAAAGGTTTTGCGTTAATGAAAATTATGCATATGCACCAAGAGAAAACTAGATCTATCCTGTGTTCTCTTCTGCAGAAAAAAGTAATTTGCAGTTAATCATATGTTAATTCAATTACATGTTTCACTCCATGAATCACAGAAAATTATGCTAAGTGATTTCTTTCAGTGACATGTAATGTGAGAAAAACATAGGCATGAAATTTGTTTGACAGGTACATGTCAGTGAAATGAAGATGGTCCTTTGCATTTATGTAAAGAACAAGAAAATCTGACACTATCTTTTTTCTTTAATCTTTAATCCAGGTGGAGATTTAGTGTAAACAAACTCTTGTTGTAGCTTGCTTAACGAGAAGACTCACCATTCCACATACTTGGTAGTGGTTAGTGATCATTTAGTCTGTGTTAGCTTCCAAACATAGCTAGTTAACATACAGACATACTTACCACATCAGTAATTTTTAAAACCCAGGTGCCTGTTGGATTCTCTCCCCATGTGTGAACAGACATGAAATCCCAGTTCTTAAACCCATTGGGAGATTTATCTCTCTCTCTCTCAGCCAGTAAGACAGTGCTCGTCCCTGTGTTAGTGCAAGATCAACATTAGTGACTGTTCATACATGCCTGCTTTTACGCTTGCACACTATCAACTGTATAGGTAACCTGGAAAATACACTATTTAACAGTGGCTTGTGGAACAGGAAACGTGCTATTTCTGATCAGTGGTTAATTATTTTCACAGCAGTATTTAAGACTATAAAAACTATCATCTCAGGTCACACTAAAAAGGTACATCTTGCTTAGAGTTCAATCTCTAACACAAAAAAGTAATGGATGCACATAAAGGAGCATAAGAAACAAAGGTCAGACACAACCAGTATTTTCCACTGATGAACAGTTCAGGAAACTTCTGAGATGGAAGTTTTGAAGGCAAACCAGCTCACGCAGCATTGTGAAACCAAAGCCTTATCCTGAATTCATCACTGTATATATTTTTTTTTGGGGGGTGAGTGGATGTAAATTATTACAGCCTGGAACTCCAACAGAATGAAAAGCATTTGCATTGTTATTATTATTACAAACATGCTGCAGTTTGCAAAGTATTTCTGCAGCAGAAGAGATTCTACTGCACAGTAGGAAATTTGTTGTGCTTGTTTGCATATAAGGAGAGAGCAAGGGAGCTATATTTACATAACAAGGAGCAGAGAAGCCCCAGGGAGCCTGATCACAAGCTATAAATATATTTAAAGGTAACACCATAAATATAGAAAAGGAATGACATACATCTGGTAGTACTGTTTTGCAGGAAAGTGGAAAAACAGCAAGAACTAAGGGAAAGAACAGTTTAATCATGATAGCAACATGATACAACAGTGGAGGCAGCAGCACTTGAATATTGCTGCCTTGGCTAAACCCACAGAAATACACACAAAGATGAAGAACGTATTACTGTCTTCAGTCTTTCAAAAAGGGGTGTTTTTCTAAGATGAAGCCAGGCTTCCTACATATCAGCAGTAGAACAGTGTCTTGGGAGGGTAATACCTCTATAAAAGTAGAATGAGAACTACCGTTGCTGTCATCTCCACCATGTACCTAGAAGCAGTCCCAAATTTACTCCCAAATTAAAATTTATCTGAGATGGAATTAAATTTGAAAATACCACCAAGAGTCAAGGGTGAAACACCTCACAGTAACACCGCTCCGTAAGACAAAAGGTAAACTCAGAAAAGGAACAATTAAGGTTAGGCTTAAAAGGAATCCCAGAGAAGGTGGGGTTTAGAAATACACTATATGTACGGTATCTTAACCCTGCTCTCTAGTGAGGTCCTGCAATAATGGTATGAAGAAGGCTCTACTGGTTTATTTCCTGTGAATTACTATATTAGCCTTTAATATCAGTTAGTTAGATTAGCCTGATGTCTAAATTAATACCTGAAAGCTTATCTGTTTTTTCTAATAATATCAGTTGATCTAACAGATCTTACTCTGTACAAGTCATTTACTGACTACAAAGTTGTTTATACTAATTCTCCTTTCGTTTTTTTTTTTTTTTTTTTTTTCTCCTTATGGTGTTATTTCAGGGCATTGTCAAGATAGCTGGCCATATTCCAGCACATTTAGTAGAGTTGTACTAAGGTGCCTAACAGAGACACTGTGTTTTTAAATACACCAATGGGGAGACACAGTTACATGAAATCTTGGGAGTCAGATACCCTGTTTTCCATTAGTTTGTCAAATCACAGTAAGGCTGATAAGCACAATTGAACTATAATTTGTCATCTGCCACAAACTTAGTTTTTATAGGTCCTGTTGCCAGAAAGAAAACATATTAGAAACTGTACCTTCATTTCTGAAGTATAATTTTCAAACCTCTTCTCACAAAAATAACTCAGCACACATGAAGGCTGGAAAGGGGTTTCAGAGAACCATTTCTCTAGTCCCCAGAATGCTTTGTCCTCACACTCACCTGTTGGAGGTGACTAGATTTGTCTAACAATATATTTAGCTCTTTTTAAACCACTAAAGAACACAGAGGTAGTTTTTAATGAAATAACTGTTACACACTACAGCAACACAAACAAAGCATGTCTTTGCCTCCTGTACCTGATGGAGATACCAGAGTGACATGAAGATCACCTCTACGGGAATACTCAATTGTTGCCTCAAGCTGCACATGCTCCAGAGATGCAATGGAGTTTTCTTGACCCTCGCAGGCTTTTGTGGGAATTTCAATGATGACTTCCTCATTTGCTCTTAATAATCTGGCAAAATTACAGGAGTCCTTTGATTACCCACAGAAACTTTTGATTCAGGATCATTATGTGAAGTGCAAATGACACACTTAACACCCATTTCAGAATGATGAGAAAGGAAGAAGCAAAGAGAAATTCTACACTCATTATCTTTTTGAATGCTCCCATAAAAACCATGGAAGTTCTGGAAGCACAGATAATACTGAAGTGGACCAAGTGACAGCCACTGCATAACACAAACTTGTGCAACACACCCTGGAAGCAAGCAGGTTTGATATTCAAGGGTTTCTGTCAACACTTCATTGTCCCACAAAGACTACAAAAAAACCAGTCTTTGCTGACAGCTACATCACAGGACTGTATCAGACTTATACTTAGTTCTCTCATTCAAATATCCAAAAGAGCTGTTATCATGGAGTTAAAATATTGTGGCAGGCAGAGCGATTTTAACCCTTTGTATTCAAAATAATGCCATCTCAAGAAAAAGCCTACATCTTCTGTGCATTCTCTGTACAGAGAGCTACTGTGCCTAGCTTTCTCTGCATAATTTCCATTACTTCTAATGAGAATGGGGTATCTAAATCTCCACATAAATAATTCTAAACTCAGAATCTCAGGGATCTTTGTTTTTATAATGGAACACCGAGGACTGCAATAAAAACACATAAACAGCAAAATTACATACATCAGTACTGGATCAGCACTCTGTGGAAAGGAGAGAGCCCATAAAAGCAAATTGACAGTAAAACAGCATAAATAATAAGGTTACTAAGCAGTGACACTCCAAAACACTGTAATATGTTTCTACACAGAGATTTTTGCTGCACTCACACACTGTAATTTCAATCTTTGAAATAGCTGTATTTTTTCTAGACAAGAAATCCATAAGTGAACAAGTGGAGACAAAAACAGTTTAGATATCATTATTGATTAACCAGCTGAGTGACTAATTATAACTTACCTGTATGTTGAGCTCAGTTTAGGCTCACTATGCTGGGAGCAGTTGTGAACGTGGCTGCTAAGTCTTTTCAGTGAGCCTTTGAGATACTTGTGTTTTGTAAGAGATGTGCTATGGATGTGACTAAAGCTCAATATATCACCTTGATTTCAACATATACTATGCCTGTCACAGGAGAAGAATTACTAAGACCGATTACAGATATTTTTTTTTTTTTAAAAATCCCTGAGAGACTTTGGTGTCTTTTTATTCCTCTTCTGACAGCGGTCTAAACATTCATATCTTAGCTGATTGGGTTCAGTTTCACAGTAGCATCCACTGGCTGCACAAGCAGACATAATAATCTTATTCTTTGTTAAGACTTCATGCTAGTAATTTTCATCAGTCTTACACTAAAAAAAGCAAGCAAACCAACACTTCTTGCCTGCCCCGAGGAATACAGTAAGGCAAAAACAGATGAATCAAAAGAAATCTCTGAGTCTGGTTCAAAGCAACCCGTGCAGAGTATTATCCTTCAGGCTCTACTAAGGTAGACATAAGCTTAGTTACTGCTAATGCAAATTATTACCTTGGTTCAAAGCTTTTGTCTTTGACAATACACTCTCTCTTTTCTGGTACACCTTTCCATCTTCTGGGATCAGCTAAATCTACCAACGCATTGGCATTAAGTAGTCCAAACCCAAATCGGCTGTTGACCATCAGTCCCGCTCCATTCTTTTTCCATCCTGGATTTCCAGCCAGTGGATCATATTCTGAGGTCCACACTACCAAGTGCTGCATATCCCTCCATGTAAGATTTGGGCTGTTGAGAAAATGTTCCTGGTTAATTTTTTCAGGGCTACCTATCATTTTTCACTCAATTATTAGCACCAGAACATGCTTTGAATGTATATGGCATCCCGTTATGTTAAAATATAGACCATGTCACATGCTTATCCTCACAATACATCTCTGGGTAGACAAGATTTCTGTGTACAGGTATCTAGCAAGATTAGAGTCAAATTCTTCAAAATTATTCAGGCATTTAAAGTTATCTATCAAAACTAGTATTTCCCACCAGTCTTTATGGGACCTGGACTTTGAAAATTCACTAGGTATTTGATTCTATCTGTGATTAACTCTACGCTTTAAAATATGGCCTTAAGGATCTTGGCTTATTTCATCAAAGGAGTATGCAACAGAACATGGACCTGAACAGACATCATTCAACTACTAAGCCTACACCCTAATGCCTGAAGTGTTTTCTGTGAATAAGCCTTTGTCCTGTCCTGTTCTTTTTTACCCTCTCTAAGTCATACCTTCTGACTACCAGCCCTACGAGATCTGAACCTGCCTGATCTGACAGTCAGGCTTGGGTACCTTCCATTTTATGTCTCATCATTGGCAGAAAAGATTCTGTCAATTGACTCAAGACTTCATTTAAACTCCCACAACCTATTGTCTTCAAATTATCTTCTCCTGATACATATGCAGCCTCAATGCTTTTAAGTGCAATTAACCAGAACTCAGTAAACAATTGTTGCCAATGCGCAAAATGGACTAAAATTCCTCGGTCGTCATGTTTTACTTATGTTGATTCTGCTAGAAAGGTGTTGAGGCAAGTAGCTGCTTATTTTTGTCATCAGGCTGAGCAAGTCTGACTGACAAAAAGCGGAGCTGCAGCATGGCACGGTGCCACTTTCAAAGAGACAACATTTTAGGGAAGATGGTCGGGTGGCTGAGAGAGAGGAATTTCAAAGGTAGTTGTGTGACATCTTACTTTGCTTCCAGCGCTAGAGCAAAAATTCCTGCTGCCAGTGGTGCAGATGCAGAAGTCCCAGTGTGAGTCTCTGTACATTCATTGTGAAGATCAGCACTTGTCTGACAGAAAAAACAAAAAAAACAGGTTGCATGAATAAACAGTTGTAAATACAGTCATATCCACACTTACAAATATAACCATGTATCCTTTACGTGGTGCGTATTAAGACATTCCTCACCAGCAGAAAAAGTGATGGATGTTTAAATCAGTTCATATTTCAATCCACTCTTTTTACTTCAACTATAATTTTTGTATCAAAACGCCTTGTGTTGGAACAAAATACTCCCACACTGAATATCTTACTTTATTCTAAGGTTTCACAATAAGTGTTTCAGACTTACTGGTGAATCATAAAAACAGATCATTGTGTTGGGCCTAGAACATTTAAAATTACTGCTTGCTAGAAAATTACTCATAGGATTAGTGTTGGTGTTCTGCTCCCTCTTCAGCAGAAGAACTATAATTTGCCAGGAAACACATGCTTTATTTGGAAATTAAATACCAAACTCATCTGCCCATGTATCTACATCTCAGCTATGAGGAGAAGCCACTTAGGAAGGACTGATCTCCTGGATAACTTGGAATGACATTGTTTTAATCCTCATCAATGTAGTTTATTGTAAAATTCACATCCACCGGGGCTGAGCAGAAATTATAGGTACTTCAACATTGTTTTATCACAGCAATTTTCTTCAGTTCAAGTTATTTCTTGCACAGTTAATGAAGGTATACAGACTGCTATGCCTGCTGGCTGAGTACCTTTTACAGGTTTGGAAGCACTATTGTTGCTGTCGTAAGTGGGAACTCGGGGGCTGATGATCCTACAAAAGCTAATGGCAAGGTATATCAGAGGTACTGACTCATATGGTACACTACCTTCACAGGTTCTTTTCCCTTTTACTCTAAATCTCTATTCGTCTGCCCCTTCTGAAGAATGGGACTGTATCAAACTTCAGGCAGAGACCTCTGTCGTACACAAATAGCAGTCAAATTCAGCATGCTGATTTTACTGCATTGACACTATGATTTTGTTTAGCTATCACTTTACAGTAGATGTTCCAGGAATACAATCACCTTTCAGATTACAATTCCCACAGTGTTTCAAGGCAAAAGCACTAAGCATGTAACACATAATATAAAGCAGGCACTTGAATCCAAGCATTTAAGAGCTCTCACTTGTTATTTGCATATATAATACATTTCTATGTTTGTTCTGAATCTGGTAAAAACAACCTACAATTCTTTGGTCAGTATAATCCCCACTGCTGTATGCTGTGGCCAGAGTTGAAGAGCACTTCTCTGCATACCAGGGAGAAAGACCTTGCTGAGAAGCACTGCTAATGGAGATAGTGTAGATACTATCAGTGTAACCATCACAGTCACAGTTGTCACCCTGACGGCCTCCGTTCCCAGAAGCCCACACGAAAATGGAGCCTTTCCCATTTCGGCCCTGGAGAAAATGGAAATGAGTGGTTATCAAGGAGATTTCAGTCTCTGTAATGTATTCTTAACAACTCCTCCCCCAAAAAAGCCTAATATATCAAACATTTTCAGGTAAGAAAGGACAATTTTCCAAAAGCACTGTAGAAGACGGAGACAGAAGAAACCAGCTACTTGAGGTATCCTACTTCACACCCTACGGTACATCTCTTAGTTTGACTGGTCTAGGTTTAGTGTTCCAGGTACAACAACTTTACTCAGAATAGGTTTTTACGTTAAAAACAGAGTTTGTGCTCAAGAGGTAAGTTTTACCACATGCTGATGTTTTTGGTCCTGAACATTTCTACGAAAAATGCCCATTTTTTTTTAAGAAATGGTAAGTTTATGAGGGTTTATTTCACCTGCCTTTCCTGTAATCACAGAGGTACAGGTAAGCAGTATGAATGATGTACATGATACGACTTTTGCACCAATTTATGTTTTGTAAGGAAGTCTTTCATGGTTAGCATTCACTTGGTGAAACACAGTGAACCAGTAAGCCCATCTGACTGAAAACTCTCCCTTCTCTTACAGACCTGTGGGCCACCACCACCAGTCTCCAGACATGACCATGTTCATTCCCTGCTCTGGTCTCCAGTGTGTAATGAGGGAGCAGCAGCTAACAACTGATGCTGGCAGCTGACAGCATGTAAACCACCACAGCTATCATAGAGGAAACATGTATCACCCTATCCAGTCTTAAGCTGTGCTAGTCCTCAGAGCAAAAAAATCCGTTTTTCTGTGAAGAGCAAAAGTTCGTATGTTGTTCATTATTAATGTATGTACATTCACTGGAAACAGCAGTCGAAATACAGATTTTTATCATCCCACTCAGATGAGATTTGAAGTTACTCATGCAACTGCTAAGACATTTGCAGCACTTACAACATTAAAAATACAGAAAAGTAAGCTGTACTCTTTGTGATATAACTGCTAAAATGGGAAGGACAAACCGAGTCAATTTCAGAAAATGAGATAGTATCTTCCTTTGAGAATAAAGGCTGCAGTCCAGAAAAGCACTGGTATATGTAAACACCTGCTTTTATTTCACTTAGAGTGCTACTAATGCCTCTCAGATGCTAAAGGCTGAGCATACGCTTAAGTGATTTAACAGGCCAGCAATGAAGGCATCAGGGACATAAGTTGCTGGCAACCCAACTCTGGCTGACTTTAGGCAGAACAGAGACCATCCAGATCCTTGCAAAAGGAAGCCTGACAAATTAATGGGTAAATTTACTCCCTTTAAGAAATAAAACAAGTCATAAAAAAAGATACTTTCTTCACCAAATAACCTGCTTTTTCAGAGTAACAGCACTGAACACTGGTTCCCTAATTACTGCCTCTAATTCTCCCTCTTCTCTTGCTGCCTACCTATGGACTTTGACCTCTGTTTATCACCAGTTCACTCCTCTTGGTTTCCATTCTTTCCTCAGAGCATGTTTGCTAGCTGTAAGTCTTTTCTTTCTTCTTCTCTCCTTCTGTCTGCTAATGCTAACTGCCCTTTTTCCAAAATCCTCTTTCTCTTTGCTCCTGTCCTTCAAGCCTTCCTCCATTTCTCTCCTCTCCTATCTCTGATTCAGCCTTCCTCACTATACTAGTACCTGTCCATCTTTAGGTATCTTTTCACCTCACCGGCAAAAGCAAGAGTAGTTTATCAATACATCCCTGGTAGCTCTTAGTTTGCACCCTACTTATGTACAACCAGATCTAAAGAGGATAACATAAAAAAGTACTGTAAAAATATTGGTTCCAATACTCTTCATGCATTTTTACTATCTTCATTTTAATTGGATGATGATAGGCACCAATTTATAAACTAATGCAATTAACATAACACAAGCCCACCCACAGGGTGCTAAAATGCATCACTATTTCACACAGCAAAATATTCACAAAGCAGAAATTTTGTATTGAATTTTATAGGCTTTCAGTGCAGAAATCCAATTACTGTTCAGTGCAAAACAAGCAGCAGAGGAGGGTGGGGGTAGGGCAAGACAAAGGCAGCAAAAGTAAGGATGGAAAAAGAAAGCTTATCTGTGGAGAATGGTGGCTTAAAATCAGCTTAGAAAGCTCTAATGCTGCTTTTTTAAAAGTCCTGTTCTGGCTGGTCATTTCTCTGACCTGTACTATTAAAAATCTATCTCCTGCTTTTCGAATATGTTTGAGCAAGGAGAGCACAAACCACTTCCATTTCTTCCCCGATAGCAACCATTTTAAAGTTCTGTTCTCTGCCACATTTTGTTGTATCCTTCCCTTAAGTATCATACCTGTTTTATCCCATACTCAAAAGCCTTCTGTGCCAGTCTCCCAGGTCCCTCCACAGTTTTACCATCATCATTAGGGCCCCAGCTTGCACTGTAAATATCCACGTGTTCTGGATTGAAACCGATTGAACTGGCTTCAATAGCATCGGTGACTATGCCATCCAGCATACGTATACCTTAACAGAAAAAAACAAGCAGACTGGATTTACTTTCTGTTCCCTTTTCTTTGCCTTTGTTAACTCTTTGTAAAGTTTCCAGCAAAATTAATCCGTACCTGTTGCAACCACAGCCTACTGCACATAAGCAATGCTCAGGACAGTTCATGTCAATGCAAAACAGTCCACTTACCCTTTATTTGCAGAGCTCAGCGCTCCCTATAAACATTAAAAAAACCTCTTAAATTGGTTCCCTCTTATGTAATTCTTTCTTTCTACAGAGAGCCAAGAAGATGATGTTTTGCTTACTGTTCCTGCTTTTTCTTATTGCATTGAGGTCTTTCTTTAATCTTTCTTCCTCCCTGTTAAATCTATAACAAAGACTTCTCAAACTGCTAGCATGTCAGTAAAATTAAATAGGTTTTATCAACATTACTTTTATCTTTAGGAGTCCTAAGAGTTTTAGTTCAAAGATGTAGTTCTGAATGTTCTGACTAAAACACTTTGTCCTCACAGTGAGTGAGGTTTTGCCGTCTTTGTGATGCTGCTATTTCACTAGCACTTCAATCTTCACCACAAAAAATTCTCACTGTTGTTTCATTGCCACGTTTTTTATACTGTGAGCAATCCAGGGATGCTAGAGATATCTAGCCATTAACATTTTATTAGGAAGAACATGATCTAATCTTCTTCAGAGCAAACCCAATCTCAGTGGTACTTAAAATTCAGTGGCAGACAGTGGTTCATCTGCCCTGGATCTCTCGTTCTGCAAATCCTCAGCTCTGCAGTAGGATTGCTACCAATGTCCAGCGCTGGAGGAGGACAGAAATAGCAGAAGTCTGGCAAAATTCCCACTGTGGCACAGCTCTCCCAGCAACAGCAGCAATGTAAGAGCCACAGCAGTCAGGATTCAGCCTGTGTTTTCAAACAATAAAAACGTCTGGGTTGTCTTGAACTTGGCAAGTTAGTACTACAGCAGCTGCACCATTACTGGCAGTTGGTGAATTATGAGTACTCATTTTCTAGTATTTTCCACAAAATGGGGATTTTTCCAAAGCACAGCAGGCAAAATGTGGTCATTCTATTAAAGAAAGGAAAAAAACAAACAAACAAACAAAAAAAACCCAAAAAAACAACCCCCCAGCCTCACCCTTGAAGCTCAGTGCCTTTTTCTTTTTTCAGACTATCAAGCAGGAAAAAAAAGACTGTAACCATAATTCTTTTCCCAAATGGCTGGCCTCTAAGGCTCATAATACCTCTGCAATAAAGCTGGGCTTTAGTATTTCATATTAATTAGTGGCAAAAACAGACAAAGGAGTTAATCCGCTCAACCACTGCTACTCCACTATCGCTCTGACAACTGGGAAAAGAATCAAGGTATATCCTTGTGCCTCCGGTACTAAAAACACCACTTATCCTGGATAGGCTTAAACTCGTAACATTTTGAACACTCATTTTTCAGTTGGCTCAGAATTGTGAGATTCTCTCATATCAGCGCACAGTGAGCAAAGATCTGCCTGTGTGGAAATGACTGCAAGCTCGGGGTGCTAGCTTGCAACACATAATGAGATATTGGGAACACCAAGAGTAGTGTAGAGATATTTCCCACAGAAAAAAGACAAAGGCAACTCTGCAGATAAATAATGTAATAAGGAAGAAAACAAGAACACTGACAATACACTTATGAAAACAGTTCAAGAAAAAAAAAAACACCGCTGTCTTGTATTTGTGCTCTCCAAAAATCCTGCTTGTTTAAGTCAGCTCAGGGATTTGATGACTGCAGTGATATTTCCCTAAGCAAACTCCAATTATGTCCTTTTGCATAAACTCTTTCCTATTCTTGCACATGCACGCTCCCATCATCAGTCCTACAAAATCAAAGGGCAAAGCCCAAGGTAATTTCAGACACATACATGTATCTGCCTGGCAGAAGCCTATTTTTAGCAACACGTCACTGTGCGGGAACTCTCAGCCCAGTCCTTTGTAAAATGGAGCTTCTTAATCATTTGATTTCCATGGCAGCGCCAGAGAAATATCATAGCACAGTGCTACGGTTAGGTATGCATGAATATATTCACCCTGCTTTACTCCAAAGGGGACCAATGCACACACATTTCTCAGCTCTACACAGAACAAGAGGTGACTGTTAAAGGACACTGAAAGGTGTTCCTTTGAAAACTGGCATTAAGAAGTATTCTTTTTCACATAGTGCACTGAAAAGCCTATGGGATTCACAACCGCAAAGTACCAAAAAGACTAATCAAGGTTTCAGAATAGGGCCAGGCATTGATGCAACTAGTGAGAACACTCAGAATTATTGAAGTCAGTACTTTCATGGCAAACCAAAAAATTTGAACAGAATGTTTTGTTTCACCCCTCAAGGCAAAGTTAAACCAATCTCTGATGCTGAAGGTTAGAGAACAAGGTATTCCAAACGTTAGGGCTTCTTTCCCTAAAGCAGCTATTGCTGACTATCAGAGAGAAGGCAGTGGCTGTGGACCACTGGATTTATCCAGTATGGCAATTGCTACAAGCAAACAGCCACTAAAAGAAGTCATCCCGAACTAATGTCAAATAGAAGTGTGTAATGCATCATTTCATGGATTTAAAAAAAAAAAAAGAGAAAAAAAGCCTGTGAAGAAATAAATCCCTGTGTAGCTTGGAACATCAAAAAAGCCTTCCAATGTTTAGCCACTCCAAATTTATCTGAATCTTTTGAAGACTTCTCCTATCTACCACTGCTTTTTGAACATATTTTTGTTAATGTCTCTATCTTAGTCAGGCTAGTCACATATAACAGCTTACAATTTATTTCAACTTTTCTATTCTTTCTCCTTCCCCCGCCCAGGTATAAGCAGCGTTCTGGGTAATCTGGATTGCTGGACTGCTTTTCCTTCTGTTATTTTCCTTTTCTAGACAAATCACCCCACACAGATTTGTAGTTTGCATTTGCAAATGAACACAGAGCATATGCAAATAACTGTGGAAGAATCTTCTCTGTAGATGCAAGTGCCTTAAAATATGGGCACAGCAGGAGCTCAGACATCTCGGCAGCTCCATCCATTTTGCCCTACTTTGAAAATTTGGCATCTTCATCTTATGAGTGAGATATTTTATTTAAACAGAGCATGACAGCATAATGCATTATGGCAAAGGCAGACTGCAAATCGGACGTCTATGACAGCTCAGTAGAGTAAATGGGAACCTACAAACATAAGACTGAAATGGTGGAAACAGCAGTTATAGGTGTCAATTGCCACTTATCATCCCTTTGTTTAAAAGGAAAAAAAGGAGTAATGGAAAAACTGGGACGGTACAAGTATCTTCCTCTGAGCTAAATAACCATTTGCAACTGATACTTTGATCATGACTATTTCATAAACCTCTAATGGATTCAACTTTTAGTCACCGCTTAAAAAAAAAAAATGGCAATAATGATTGACAGGCAAGCAAGACTCTACTTATTTTCAAAATTAACTTATGATGATAGAAGTAAGCTGTTGAAACAAAAAACACAGCAGTTTGAGTATCCTGACTGACATGACCTTTCAAATGTAATTGGGTAGATGGAAACAACATGCTGCAAGCAAGGGTGGGTATAAATTTGTATATTCTTACTTTCACTCTACTCAGTCCCTGTCCTCCCCCCATGCCACCTCCTTCCCAGATAACCAATTATAGGAAGGCAGTCCATCATTCCTTAAAAGACACAGTCTTATCTCTGGGTACAATATAGGTTGTTGCTATTATTAGTATTATCATCATCATCACCACCACCACCTATATTGTTGTTGCTGTTATATATTCTGCCTATACTCAACTGATAACCAAATTCCAGAGAGTATGCTGACATTTAAGAAATGCTGTCATATAGATACACTATGGCCAGACAGGATTTTGCAGCCTAATACTGCAAGACTGGTGTTTTCTGAAAAGGATCAATCATTCACATTTCAGATTGATGGTGGGTGAGAACACTCAGCACTTCATAGGATCTGTCTGGTTTCCATTCGTATTAGACGTCTAATTATCTTCATTTTCTTACCTCCAACTTTGGAATCGTAGGCTACTCCAACTCCACATTTTCTGTTGTTGGCTTGCATGGCAATTTCTCCTGCACACCGTGTCCCATGCCTGAGTAAATATAGTAAGAACAAACAACATCCCATAACATCTTTGTGTAATTCACACAAAGACTCATCAATGACTTCCTTGATTTGGTGGAAGTCCTTTAAAGGAATTCAATGCCACCACTGAATAGCTTTTGAGTTTTATCTACATGATACAAAAATACTTGTTTCTCTTAGGCTTCCATCAACATAATTTTACCTACTTAATGATCAAAGGATCATTGTGATGAGATGACAAATACCTAATGTAAATCACACTCTAGTCCATAGACCTATTAGACACCAGTATTTTAGTAGAGTGCACAAGCAGCATCAAATTATGGGGCTAAGAAGCTGCTAAACTTCTTGAGACAGAAATATGATACACGTATTTTTTAAGTACACATTTAGGTAGTCTTTTTTTTAATGAATGCATTTATTTAGGATTTCAGAAATTTATCCTTTAAAGTACCCTCATCATTGCTAAATTTTGCTTGTAACCAACTATTTTCTATGCAATTCTTTTTTGCCATAGGTGATTCTTATTCCACAATACAGAAAACCTTCATGTAAGTGTAATTGTAGAAGAGTTGTATTATTTAATACTACAGATTGTTATTCAATGAAGTGTTTGAATGCTTCTGGGCTGAATTCCATTTACTTATTAATAAAGATTAGAGGTAATACAGGTAGATTTAAGAGATAATGTCATCAGAACAAGAGGATAATGGCTGCTTGCTCTTAAATAATGCTGTAACAAAGTAGAAATGTCACTTTTCACATGTCTTATTCAGGGGACATTTATCCTTTGATTGATTGGGTTTTTTCCCATACACCGATTTATGTTGTGGATGCTGTTGTATTGTCTCATAGACAATAGGGAACCAGTGCACCAGTTTCTTAACTGTATCTTTATTGAGTAGCGGCATCCTAATTGGTTTAAGAAATTGACTTCTTCTGTGTACCAGCTTTTAAACAGGTCCATTCTCTTCTCTTTCTGATGGACAAAATCCCTCCCTGAACTACCATGAATACACTCCACAGAGTTATCAAAGAGGTAGTTCTAAAGAGGGCATCAGAGAAAATTCCACAAGTCCACTAAGTGAACTGACTGGTTGTTTTCTGTTCAAGCCTTTTGAAACTTCCCAGGTTATTACCTTCAGGACATTTAGGCCAAATCTGACCTAAATAAAGCTTCCATATGCCTCAGAGGAGACAGAAAGATTGTCCCAGCAGTAATTGTAACCTCCTCCAGTGTCTGACCGTAATGACATACCCATATGAGAGGAGGTGGGAAGCATTGCCTGCACTGAACTAGAAACTATTCCATTGGTCCAAACAGTACTGCCAAAACTGGAAAACAGCATCCTTAGCTACAAAAGGTGACCTGAAAGGATGGGTTTCTTGGTAGGTTCCTCTAAAACACAGTCTCTTCCACAGCCCTTCATAGGAGACATTCTTTTAAAATTTCCAGTGCAAGGCAGAGAACTGAAGTCAAAATCTGCTTTGGGGGGGGGGGGGGGTGGGCGTTNNNNTGCTCGCGGGGGGGGGGGGGGGGTTAGCATTCTAGAAACACACACAGTGACATGAACAGGTTGCTCCCTTCAGCTTACAGAAACATATCAGTACCTTACAAATACAAAGATATCAGGAAATTCAGGACATTATAGGGAGAGTACAGTTATGAAGCTCTTCATCTGGGAATTTAATTTTCCTAGTTTCCAGTGTTTATGCTAACGTTATGTGCAAATCTTTGTGCAAACTGAAATGCAGGAGATTCCTTCTGAACATCAGGAAACACTTTTTTACTGTGAAGGTGACCGAGCACTGGCACAGGTTGCCCACAGAGTTTGTGGAGTCTCCCTCCTTGGAAATATTCAAAAGCATCTGAATGTGGTCCTGGGCAACTGGCTCTAGGTCTCCCTGCTTGAGCAGGGGCTTGGACCAGACAACACTCAAGGGTCCATTCCAACTTCAACCATCCTGTGATTCTGTTATACAAATGTTTCGTGTTATTATGTAATTGTCATAGGGGACGTACATAGATGTTTCTGCACTTGCATGTTCTAACACAAATTAATAATTTACTGGTTTGTTCTCTTCACACAACTGGGAGGCTACTCACTTGTTTTCATTTGTTGGGTCATATCTAGGAAAGGGATCATGATCATTGTCATTGAAATCATAACTTGCCTGCGGATCCTACATTTAAAAAAAAAAACAAAGAGAATTAATTCAGGCAACTAGAAAAAGCATTTTAAAACATGTAACAAAATGGGTTCCATAGTCTGTATTTATTTATTCAGTGTGGCTCATGTTGACAGCAATCAAGTTGGTAGAATTTCATGGGCATTAACAATTCCATAAATTTTTCACTGAGTTTTAATAATTCAGCATTAAACCACTATATAAAAACATGCCTGGGAACGAAATCCACTGAGGGGGAAAAAAAAAAAAAAAACCAACAAAACCAACAATGCTAAGTAACATTCAGCTTCCTGTGACACAGACCAGGTTCCAAATTACACGTAAGGCAAATATTTCAGCCTCTGTACTGTAGGAGCTAACTTGCAGAACAGACAGAAAGTTGGAGAAGAGTACAATTGATTAATTTATTCCGTAGCATTCTAATGTCCCAACTTACATAGTTAGTGTAGATGTCAGTGTGATTCCACTCCAAGCCATCATCTAGTACTGTGATGACAACACCCTTGCCTGTAATCCCTTTTTGCCATACAGGAATAACATGGAGATCCAGTTTGGGCAGGGATGGAGTTATTCTTGTATCTTGCTGGGGGACAGAAAGGAATAAAATATGTCAACATTTTTATCCATTTATACTACACATATCCAAAGTTGTATTTTAAAGGTGCTCTAAATCATCCCAGCCTTAACTTGTGTATTTTGTTCAAATTTTGCAAAGATAAAACAAAAATTAGTTTTTCAAATACTTGTGCACTAAAAGATTTACCCCATTACTTGAAGACCCCTGAAGACCACCTCTGAACAAAGAGCATTTTGTATTTATTGGAGATAGGCAGGAGAAGCGTGGGAATTGTAGCGATGTACTGATGAACCTTGGAACGTTGAGTTAATAATCAGACCTGCTAATGTTTGTTCTTTTCACTTGATGAGAAGCCAAGACAGTACTCCACAGTACAGTGAACTGCATTTTCTCCAAATGTGTTTTCTCCTTTGACATTCAAGTTAGCCAGAGCAAAATAATTAATGGATAAAACAATTAAGGTAGTCGTTTGGTTAGGAACAACTGTGCTGAATCACAACTTTCTGTTTACTACCCTCATTACTGTTCCTGTGGTAAATCAACTGGAAGCATGAATCATCTATAGCCTTCTCTTCCACAGCAAGTTCTTTGAAGAGTAGCTCCTAAATGGGTCATTTTTACTCTCTAATATTAGATGTGCAGAATATACATCTAATATAGAAAACTTGCTTACAATCCCCGTGAAAACACAGATGTTAAAAAAGCATTTTCTTCTGTTTCTCTGTGCATAATTACATTAGTTGATCGCAGGTTTTTCATTTCTTTGTTTCCAAAGGAATGTCGCATACAATATGAGGCTTAGAAAAAGAAATTCATTATGGGAATGACCTTTCTTTCATTTTACATTTTCTTTTCTGACTGCTGCTGTTCAGGGAATTATTTGAGGTTTCAAGTTTTGTTCTCCAGAATCCATCAAACAATCATTTTTTCTGGTGATGTGTGAAGGTACGCTGAATAGAGCTAAAAACTGTTGCCATCAAATCATAATAATAAGGTAATAAGAAGTTATTTACTATAAGGCAAGAAACATATTTTGGAAGAAAATATTTAACACATTTATGCATTTACTCAGAAAAAATTCAATGTGCACTGCAAACAAGGTTAAGTATCATGTTTCTGTTTTTCATGTGGGAAAACTAGAAGGAAAAGAAGTGAAAATCACAGAAAGGTGGAAAAAGGAAGCACGTCTCCTGGAGAGCAAGACATTGCTTTTTTCACAAAAGTGCTTTTTTGAACTCTGTGTGTTTGTGTATTTGTCTAATACCGACATCTCTGAAATTTCCTGCTTCCTATTGGACACAGGCAAACAGATAATTCAGCTTCAAAGAAAAGTTAAATTCTTAAAGACAATCATTTTTTTTATGTTGAAAACAAGTCTACGGGAATATTAATGGAAATATTTTATGCTGTGCAGTTTATAATTTACTTTTCCTAGCTCAAACAAAGGAAAGAGAGAGCAAAGCGTTATACGAACAGCCTACAGTTTTGTCTGTTTTCTCCAAGCTGAACTGAAGAACAGAAAGGTATTTCTAGCCACTTGGACCACATTTGTGCTTGACCTTTCTTCTTGATTTGTTATACTCACCTTTAATCCCATCCCTACTCTGAGTGAAAGCAATGAACCCTAGACAGAAGGTACAGCTAGATGCATAGTGGAAATGGAGACTCTTGAAAGAAACCATATAAAACATAAATGATCAACTGTATTTCTGAGTTGTTGCATGCAGACAGAAACTACAGAGCTCAAGAAATTTCTTTGCTTTGAGGTTTTGAACATGTGAGCTGTAGAAACCCTCTTCTATTAAAAACCTAGGCCAAGAGGCTGAAGGTGCTTGTCATATGCACACACATGCTTCTGTTTTCATCTAGAGTATCCATTCTGCACGACAAATTTTAATAAAGAAATACATGGCCAGCTTCAGACATGATAAGGGACTTCTTATATACCAACAGCAAGTCTTTTAAAGGTAGCTGTTAACTGTTACGCTGCTTTCTAATAGCAATCCCCGTCCCAAGCAGCAGCCTGAACTGGCTCTTAGAATCTTCGCACAAATGACACTTTAAAGAAAACAGAAGGTTGCCTGGAAACATTATCACAGAGATCTCTCATTTTTTTTAGCATATGCTAATGAGAGGGACTCATCATTTACTCCCTTCAGCGCAACTGCTCTGATAAGAGTGAAATAATACAGCTGATAACACAAATGAAATTCACCATCCCCAGTTCCACAATGAAACAAATTCTTACCAGATACCACTGCTGATTCCACATGGGATCATTGAAAAGATTTTCTGCTGAGTCTCTCACAGTGGCACGCTTAGTTCGCTTTTTTTCGTATTGCTGCTCTGCCCATGACACCTACAATTATTTGTATAAATACGACAAGTAAGCCTCTATAGGTTAGGACATTCTTAGCCTAGAGGGTAAGGGGTTTCCTCACAGAGCAAAATTTTGATGCCTAAAGCAAAATAAGCCATGTTTGACATAGAGAGGAGGATTATTTATACTGCAGTACAGTGTACTTTGGCGAAGAGGACCTGGTGAAATCACAATACTATAGGATCAATTCATAGAAAATCATTAAGCACAAGTTAAACAGTAGAACTCCTGTGAGTGCCACAAAATGCAGGCTTTTATATTAAACGTGCAGTATGGTTAGAAGGGTATCTAAGCAGTGGTGGTTACTGAAGCAAGCAAAACCACAGGCTGCTTCATTCTCCTACCTACATTTTAATGCCTATCTATTTCTATTGGGAGTTAAAAGAAAAGGAGAAAGATTAGCTCTGGCTTTAGTCTAGCAATCATAATGACACTGTTACTCATAGCCCAGCTGGACCTTCAAGTCTCCTTCCCAGTGGTGTTTTGAAGTGTGATCAATTAGTAAGCTATGAATATTGGACTAAGTTCATCACTGGCATAATTCCACTTAAGGCAACTGAAAGCCAAAATGCTTCGGCGTGTTTTATATCGATACAATGAGTTGCATAGCATTTGTGCACAGACACAGCAACCTCCAAGTCACCAGGCTGGATTTTAAAAGTGCATCCCGCTTTGTTCCCTGAACGCATTACTAAACCCAAAAATCAAATCCCACTTCTGATACCTCTCTCTGTGCTGTGTGCTCCTTTTGGGAACGGGAATAAAACATTACATTGCTAGTACCTGGACAGTCACTCTGACACAGATCAAGCTGGTGCTTTTCATCCCAATTTCCAGACAAGCAAGGCAAACTCAGGTTCAGTAGATTGCCAAGATACTGCTTATAAGCCTCACGTGGAGGATGCCTTGGATCTAATCTTTTGCTTTAAACGTCTGCATAGATTTCATTATTTTTCTCTACTGTGATCCAATGGCTTTATGGTCCTTACATCTATCACTATATATGAAACAATAATAACAGTGACTCAAAAATTATAATGATAAAAAAGTACTGATTTGATTAAAATATGGTTTTCAAGTGAGAGCCTTATGAAAGTTCACTACAAGAACATAAACCCTTAAAAATGGTAGCTACACCAGCTATGTTTACTGAAAGCTCTCTAATGCTATTCCCTTTGCTATATATTTAGTGCTAAAACCTCTACAAACTGTAGTTAGTCACAGAAGATGAACATACCCATGCAAGTGTAAGTATTTTAAACTGCTCTACTGATATCCAGGGCCGCACGTACTTGTGCACAGGTTAGAGGCATTACCTGTATCTCTCTTCCCTGCCCACAACAAAGCTTGGCCTCTTCATCCCCCAACAGTAATTAACAATTGACGACTTCCATGCTTGTTATTTTTTTTCCAAAGCGGACAACTGCACTGAGGGAAATGAGCTGAAACTACCAAGCACATATGTCAGACAAACAAGCCAAATGTTTGTCACTCAGGAGCTGGGTGACGTTCCAACCATTCATCTATGGCAAAAGCTGAAGGCCCTGTGCCAAATCTCCAGTCACTGATACATAAAGCAGTGAAAATAATCTTGACTCAGGTCTCTTGCAAGAAAGTAGATTTGGAAACTATTGCAAATATTGGAAGAAGTTAAGGAACCAGATAATTATATCCTTTCAATATATTCACAGCCTTTATCTGTTTTACAACAAACACTGGGACATCTATAGGAAGCAGATAAATACTCAGATTAGAGCCAAGTTTCACCCCAGCTTTCACACTTAACATATCGTAAAATTCATGAAGGCGTTATACAAACAAAAGTAGGATTCCCTTCTCTCTCTCTTTTTAAAGACTGAATTTAAATCTTTTTAAATAGGCTGTTACTGAACAAGAGTAGCTTTTTGGAGCAAAGGTCCATGTATAACTACACAGCACTACATGATTGCTTTGTGTTTATATACTTACATAATGACATAATTACATCTCATTCATTCACATAGTTAATTTGCATACTAGATGGTAAATAAAAGGGAAATTGGAGTAAATTTAGCAAATCACCTGCAGCACTTTGAAGCTCTGTTTTTGGATCTAAGTATGCAAGCCTGCAATAACGTTTGGCAGTAATGTGTGTAACACAATTGCTTCCATTCTGCTTACAGCATTAGAATTTGGTATATTAAACACAGTCATGCTTCCCTGTGAGAGAGATGCATTCGATGTAGTAAGTCCAAAAAAGGGAGGAACTGCAACCAAAACTCTGTTCCTGAACACTGTACTATGATGGCATTGAACATCTGATCATTAGTATGGGTATAAACTAGAACACTAATTTACACTAAAGCTGTGGTTTTGAACATCCCCAGTTTAGAATGATTTCACCTAGAAGACTGTAACTGTTAAACCAACATTTGCAAGGAATTAGATGGGAGTGTACAATTTTGAAACAGGACAGGCAAAACAAACACCCTGTCTCACCCGCTCCTTTAATTCTTCTAGCTATGCAGAGAATATTTCCTCCTAGATGACATTTGCGTCTACAATCTCCAGATAACCAATTACTCGTTCTCAAGTGATTTGTCCTTATGTGATAAACTGCTGGGTTTCACAACTAGGCTACTTCATGTTTTGGACTGCTCATATTTTTACAATGATTGCTGCAATAATGCTAATTTGAAATTCAAATTTTGTTGTCCTGAAATTTCCCAGAAATTGTTTTGAAGAGGGGCTGACAGAATTCTGGTCTGTGCCTTAAATTCGCCACCCACCTAATTTTCTCTGTTTACAAACAGGTACGCGTTTCTTTTAAATAAACTCAAATAAACAGGGAATCTGCTTCAACAGTGGATTGTACCTCAGAGCCCTGGCTCTCCAGCATGCCCGTTCTCTGATTGCAGTGGGATCCCAGTGCAGCAAAAGACTGCAAGGCTGCAACATGTGATGGATCCTTTGAGAAGGGGCTTTAGCTAGTCATAGAAGCAGCGGATCCAGCAAAACCTCAGCCCTTTTCCCATACTTTTTTTTTTTTTTTTAAATATTCAGTCGCTTTCAATCAAATCTAATTCCCATGGTAATTGCATAGACGTGGCCTGATTAAACTTACTGCATCTATGGATTTTTACTTTGAATCAAGCCCGGAGGTTCCTCATCCGTATTTTCATCAGCCACACATCAACATCTGAAATTCCAAGCCTCTGCAATGCTGCATATCTTAAATCTTAATTTGGAAAGTACTTGCAAAAAAATATGGTAAGAGAGGGTCAGATTCTGCCTGTTAATGACAGAATAATAAAGTATTATTCAGCACGAGTATGGATGGCTGAATATATTAGACTTGCAAAACAAGGAAAGCCTGTCTGTGACCTCATTACAAAGCTAGCAATAAGGAGACAGAATAAACAGAGGGCATGAAAAGGAATAAATGTAACACTCACCCGCTCATCATCAGAAAGTCTTTTAGTGATATGAATGGCACTTCTTCGAGACCGTCTTGGATGGCTTTTATGTCTGAATAGGTAGTGATTTTTGAGTGATCCAATCTATAAGACAGAGGCGTACTTTAACTATCAAGAGATATTTCCCCACTGCAAACAAATATCAACACAATCACAACCTGACCGAATTCATTCTGCTTAAAAGAGGAAAGAAAAGAGCAAGAAACTAGCCTTTAGATATTTTAATCTAAACTAAAAACCACCCTTCAAGTAAGAAGTGCTGATCACAGCCTGTGTGTTGTTACAAGAAATTGGGGGAATAATGTGATTTAAGCTAGCGAAGTCATTATTACTACAGTACTCAGAAACGTAGTACTTGTAGTAGTGACCAGTATACTCACAGACATACCTTGACAGGGCCACGTTTTAGAAGGACAGGTTTTACATAAGGTCAAGTGCCAGTTTTATCTGCTCTTCCGGGGGTTCAGCTGAATAGGTGTAAAAACCTTCGTGTGGCTTCAGAAACCTCACTGCGGGGTTTGTTCGTACGGGCACCTACTGAACTGGCACTTTCACTTGCACAGTAGCTGGTCACCCGGGGAGCTGAGTGCACCTCGCCGGCTTTAAACACCCCTCTTCCCTGCAGAGGGGCTGTTTGAAATCGGTGGGGGCGAATCCACTGACTCCCAAAGGCAGAACGACCAAACCCACCCACCGAGGTGGGATCACACCTAGGTTTGAGAGTCCGAAGAATGTGACCGTGCCCGGGACGTGGGGCAGAGGCCGGGAAGGGGTTGCCCACAGCAGTGGGCCCACCCGAGGAGAGGTGACCTCCACCCCACGCTCAGCCCGCTCCCGGCGGAGGGCTGCGGGCCACGGCACGGGTGGGAGCGGGATCCCCAGGGCTGCCAGCCGCACTGCCTGGCACAGGACCCTCGTCTGGAGGTGGGACGAGGCTGTTACCTCAAGGCGGTTACTCATCCCTGACAACGCTGACGTCACGGCATCCCAAAAAAGCGCCAGGAGGGCCTGCTGGACAGAAACCCCGCGATGGCGACGGAGCCACCGTGGGGGAAGCGGGATGGCGGGGGAAGCGGGCAGGTCGGGGGCGGCGCGGGGTGGGAGCCGGGGCTGCCCGCACCCTCCTCCTGACAGGTCTGCTCGGGGAGAGCGGGGTGCCCTGTCCGACCCTGCCCGGTCCCCTCAGGGACAGCGTCTGCCTGGTCTCCTCGGGGAGAGCCAGGGCGCCCTGCCCACTCCCCTCAGGGAGAGCGGGGGTGCCCTGCCGGGTC
>VYXH01003729.1:2169-24002 GCA_013397275.1 Burhinus bistriatus | reverse complement strand
TAAATCGCATCCAGTGGTCTGCACGTTGCACTTTCTCAGCAAATACTGCAATTTGTTAAGTGCTCGTTTATTTCCATATTTTCAATTTGCATCTGCATTTCCCCAGCTCATTTTATTTAGCTTTCCTACTACCATTTCATTGTCTTTCCTCACATGTCAGAAAACGCCTCCAAAAATTTCCTAATGTTGCCTAAATGCTCTTGCTCCCACCTCTGACACTGAACCTTTTAACAACTTCAGTTTATAGTTAACTATATTTCACTGCTTGATTCTTCCAACTTTCAAACTGGAAATTTTAGGAAGTTGCTTTTTGGTATCAGAGCTGTGATTTAATACTACTTTCCTTCTGTTTGCTAGAGTGACAGAGACACCTGCCCTACTCTTTGTTGGCTTCTAAAATAGGAAGATAATGGAAAACATAAATACAAAACAATGAGGAGTGGAAAATACTGTAAAAGGCCAGCATTTTAGTGTCTGAAATCTCAGACTCGGACATTACTGTGCAGGGATGGGAATGGCTCTGACAGTCTCCTGAGGGCCCGTGTGTTCCCAAGGGGCTGGGGGGATTGTGACCACCACAGCTGAAGTACCAGCCATGATGGGTACAGGAGCCCAAAATAACAGGAATCTGAATGGATCAAGGGAGGGGAAGAAGGATGAATACGTAATAAGTGTATCAGAAATACCAACAGAATATCAATAAATATCGATATAGAATAGAATATCAATAAAATGATGTTGTAGCACCATCCTGGTATTCACCCACACTCACTTTCTGCAACGAAGGACAGGGTTTGTCAAAGTCAAGCCAGTGACTAGGACTCGTGTTTTCTGTTCATTTTAATTTATTGTATTCGCTGCACAATTTTCGCAGTGTTCACTGCCGAAAATGTATTTTCTTCACTTTCCTGGACAGATGCTTTTAAGATCCCTCTCTTCCATTTTTAGCAATGCATTTCTGAGGCTTTCTTTAAATGTCGTTGTCTCGCCAAGCAATTGCTGGGTCTGCACAGGTTTTTCCCGTGTCAGTTTTACCACTACTGTTCTTCTTGAAACACAGAGGGCTTTTTGCCTCTCTTTTCTCATCACTGAGACTGCAACTTGGCTTGAATTTTACAGTTTGTATTGAGCAACTGTGCAGAAACATTATCTGCATACAAAAATGAAATGAGAGCCATATGTGTGTATAATGACAACTTATATTCCCAAGACTTGAGTAGTGGTTAGAACGTCTACATCCCTAAGACTGTTTTGAAAATCTCGGTACTCTTTTCTAAATGATTAATTCATTCACTTGTGTTTATTTATTGGGATACCCGGGACTTCAGTTAGACAGGCTGTGTACAGAGTCCTGAGCTGTGCTAGAGACTGAGCTGTGTGCTACACAAACTTGGCTATCCCATCCATTAATGAAGGATGCTGTCCAACCCACTACATTCCCATCTAATAATAGCACAATAAAAAGGAACAGCTTGCTCAGCAGTATCAGGTGGAGTCAAAGATAATTGTTTCATGCTCCATAAACAATTTAGGTTTGCTGTTTATCAGTGAAAGATTTATTTAGCCCCTCGTGCGCCCAATGCTGTTCTGCCTGAGTGTAAAACCAGAAACAAACAGGGGACCAATTATAAAAATATTATTTCTAGTGTATAACTTCAGTTTAACATGATATTCAGGACGGAGGTGCTTCTAAGGGATCTGCGTTCTGATAAGGACCTCTTTGCATCTGGTGGAGAATTGTGAGTAAAGCAGCTCTTGATGTTTTTTTCAGTGTGTGGTAGCTGAGTGGGATTCATTACGTTTCCCAAGCTGAAGTGTCTTCTTGTAGGCCAAGTGCAAAATGTTCCCTTGCACATAGGTAAGATGTCCATCAACGCGGTGTGTAATGCTGAGCATGAAATCCTAAGCCTCAAAGGATTGCAGCCACTGCTTGCAGGAGAGACGTGAACGGAACTCCTCAGTCCCGATTTTGACCTAACAAGGCTGTAACTCAGCAGTAATCCTATTAAAGTATTTTTTATTCAGAAAGGTGTATTACAGCAGTGTAAATGAACTTTAAGTCAGAACCCACAGGGCAGGAGTCTCTTCTCAAATCTCATATTTCTTCAGCCACTATAAATACGTATCTTCACCTGTTTATGTTCTGGATTGCCTCCCCTGTAGCACATGTAGCTCACAGGGGTGTTTTGAAGAACTTTGTGTTAATGTTTGGTAACTTGTTCTGGGACATCTGGATGAAAATGATATTGGAAGTGCCCCCAGGTGAAAACTTAACCCCATTGTAGCCAAGGGTGATGTTCCAGCTCTCTCATGCCAAGGAGTTTGACTAATTGGCTTTTCCTTCCACATTGTCAAAAAGCACGTAAAGGTTTCAGGCCATAGCTGTGTTTTTGTACCTGTATTTCTCCTCCTTCCAAAAGATGTCCACGGAAAAGGGAGACAGACTGGTTTTGCAAAGCCAAGCACTTCCTTGCAACACCCTGTTGCGTTGTGCGCTAGCAGGGCAAACACATTTAAACCTAGCAATTCTTATTCAAGGTTCAAGTCCATATTTTTGAGTCCATCTCTTTGCTTAACTGCCTTGGCATCGTTCTGGACACCCGCTCCTGCCTGCTGCGGGATGTAATGGACACAGGGGCCCGGGAGGAGCAGCCGGGCTGAGGCTGGCATGGGAACTGCTCTTGGCTCCAGCTGGTCCCGTGTGGCTTCACCACGTCCACGCTGGCCACAGACCTGTCCCGTTGGTGAGAACCACGCAGTCCGACAAAACCTGCCATGTGGGGGAAGGCTGGGGAGCTCAAAAGCTTCACCACCTCTCAACGGCAGCCAGTACCCTGAGAAATATATTGATTACAAGGTGGGAAGCACAGGCATGAAACCCTGCAACTTGTGAGGTGAGAAAGCTGTCACTGAAATGAAAGCACCCTAGGAAGCTATAAAGAAATGAAGTCGCATTCTTTCATCTTTGTGCACCTTGTAGAAGAGGAGCGATTGTCTTTCTGACTGAGGCAAATAATGAAAGAGCAGAGATAAACAGGAACAGAGCATAAGGAATGCCAAAGGCAGGTAAAAGAATTAAGTTTATCTGCAGAAAAAATCAAAAGGTTTCTGGGGAATGCCATCATTTTATCATCTTATTATGTTGAAAGAATATTTTTGATGAAGAAGGGTATTGTGTAATGACATTTCATTCTGAATCAATCACAAGGTAAAAGCCAGAGAGCAAATTCATCTCTGACGTCTCTTCATGAAGTCAACCCATTTGATTTCGCAAAATGAAACTAAGCGTTTTTTCTCAACTCACAGAGCTTTCTTTCAACATGTAAACTGAATTAGGTTAAAATATTGGTCATTCTTCATGGGTAAACGACAAGCCATCGCTGTGGGAAGCCAGAAGAGGCATGTTTACGAAGCAGGAGGAAGAGGTTCTGAAGGCGTTAGTGCGTCCCTGCACCCTGCCGCTGAATTGACAGAGGAAGGTGAGCCCAGGTCTCGGTGCCAGGGACCTTCCACCTCCACAGGTGGCCGAAGCGGAGATCCGTCCCTGGCAAGCCTTGCTCTGAAAGAAGTAGTGATGCAGAGACGGAGACGCTTACTGGGGGGACGAGATCAATGCAGGGGGACCAAAGATCAACCCAAGCCTTGACTCGGTATTTTGGCTACTGCCCACCACCAGCGTTCACAATTTGAGGGCAGCTCTTGGGCTGTCCTGCCGGCAGCGCGCAGGGAGCAGCTCCCAGGCTGGGCTCCCTGCCGGTTCTGCAGCATCCCTGCGGCTTTTGGCCCTGTGGCTGGGGACCTGCTCTGTGCTGTCACCTTCCTCCTCCTTCCAGTTGTCCTCCAAGGGCGTTACCCAGGAGAACAGCGCATTGCAGAAGACCTGTGCTGTAAGGTGGCCACTGGCATTTCTGCCGGCATCTCATTGTAAAATCTGCCGGTTACTAACACTGCAGGGTCAGTCCATCCTACGCAGCTGCCCGCCGCTAAATGCTCTTGCGAGACAGAATTTTGGGTTGTAAAGTATACAACCAACCGGTTGCGCAGGTGTCGGTACTCTTCTACTGATTCTATTTGAAAGGTCCAATCTGAAAATGTTAACACCATTCAGACGGGAATTTGTATCGTATGTAGCTTTAATTTGCTAAGTCAGAGCACCACATTTTAGAATGAGAGTAGCTGGAAAGGCAGTTTGATGGCTAAAGTGGATCTGGTAGCTGCTGTAGTTTATTTAAATACTGAAACGGGCTGTGCTGCTTATATGTAATTTGGCTGTGGACCAAAGAACGCTCTTGAAACCTGCTCTTTTTTGGTAACACTATTTCTTTTTCTGCAGGAGCCAACACTACAAAGTAATTGAAGGATAGTATAAAAGAAGCCATATGTGTAGGCAATCACACAGAATATGGGAAACACCTGTTTTTCCGTCAATTACTGCCTGCAAACTAGTGGGGCATGTTTATTTTTGGGGCATTACATTTGCTTGGGTAATAGCGCATGACACGTTTTCAGTTTTACGGCAGACGAGCACCGAGAACAGCTAATCATATCTGTATAAATGAAACACAAACATGCCCTCCCAGCCATACGTGCGGTGAAATAGGGGCCTAATGACACCAGGCATTACCCGCCCCGCACTCTCCGGCAGGCAGGAAGCAGTTGGTGAACAACCGTCCATTTGTAGCAACCTGGCTAATTCTGTTTACTCTACGGCTCGAACTAATTCAAGCAAAAAGCCTGGAAAATGCATAGGCAGGGCTGTAGGAGCGGCAGAAACCCCCAGAAAAAGAGCAATAATGTCATTATTTGGAAGAGACAAAGTCCCTCCCCAGGGTATTTTATTGCGGACAATACAAAGAGGCACAGTTGCAAGTTCATGTCCTGTTTGTTCGTAATCCAGATAACAGAGGGGATCAAAGAAAGGAAATATTTTCGGGGAATGCTTTATCAACTTCAGCTACATAGATATAAAACCCAAAATTTTTAAATTCTACATCTTTGCGTTATACTTTTAATAATATTTTACTTACCATAAAGGACTTTATTGTCCCCACCAGCAAACTCTTCAATAAATCCTTAAGCGAGGATCAATAAATTCATAAATTGTTGACGTATTCTAATAACAGCCTAAATAATATTTAGCATTGATGAAAACACTGCTGAGAATTCAAAATTACTATTTTCGTTACACATTTAATTTAAAGGGGGCGGTTTTGTAGAGGTCTTTTTAGAAGACTAAGTACATTGATTAATTATTTTTAAATGGCTGTCATACAGTGTTCTTCCTCTTCATGTTCCATTTCAAATGTGATGAAAAAGAGAAAAGACCGGAAAGAACAGAGAGCATGAATACATGAGAGGAGAGTAAAAATACATGGGTAAACAGATTAAACCCCACTCAGAGCTACATAAAAAAAAAAAAAAAGAAAGTCTATTCCTTCTCTCTTTCTTATTTTTTGGAACTTATGAATAAGTAACAAAAAGTGACAATAAATGATGATTTCAGGATAAAATTTCAAGAAAGTTTTCTTGTGTGAGGAAAGGGTAGTCTCACTGAAGAAAACCGTGAGGAACTACATCTCAAGTGCTTCATACCAAAGTCAGCGCAGGGCCCATAACATACACACATAAGGGAGAAGAATCATGGAACACAATAGAATCATGGGATCATTTAGCTTGGAAAAGACCTTTAAGATCGTCAAGTCCAACCATGAACCTAACATTGCCCAGTCCAGCACTAAGCCATGTCCCTCAGCTGCACGTCTGTCCGGCTTTTGAATACCTCCAGGGATGGTGACTCCACCGGTTCCCTGGGCAGCCTGTTCCAGTGCTTGACAGCCCTTTCTATGCAAGTAGTGGCTGACATTAGATGGTCAGCCTGTTGCAGAGAGGAGAGCAGTGCCTGTCACCTACCAAGTTCCTTTTGGTGGTTACCCCAAGGGGAGGTGAACACAGGGTGACTGGAAGCATGGGGCTTTCACCTCCGTCTTCCCAGGGCACTTCTTTGTGTTCTACGTGACCGGTGGGATGGTACCCCTACTGCCCTTCTGAGGCCACATCGGTGTCTGAGGTCACCTCGCCAGGAGCTGCACCTACCCTCTGTAAAACATGCCTGAAATCAGGCTGATTTGTTCAAAGAAAAAAATTCCTCCCATCCTTGCTTCAGCTTAAAACACTTAACTTTGTCTTGCATTAGGTCAGTGAAGAATAAATTTGAGTCTGAACGTTCTTGCACTGAAATTAAAATGTCCCCATGTTGGTCTGACCAATACAGCCAAAGCAGCACCAGGCTGCAGACAGGCAAGGCTTGTGTCTGCGCTTTGCTCCTCCTCGGGGCGGTATTTTGGGTGCCTGTGCTGTACACCCCACGCTGCTGAGTGACACTCAGCCACACGTTGTGCTTTCGGATGCTTTCGAGGGCTACCTGTGTGCTTTCGTCTAACAACTCAAGTGCTGATTCATATCAAATGATTAAAATCCAGCTTGAAAGGTGCAAGTGTTTGAGCTACTGGAGCACCACTGACAGTTGGAAAAGAGGTTTTAAATATTCTTTGAGCTGAGGTTCAGCTATGATAAAGCAGCGGCATTTCAGAGGAAATCACTCACCCCTGACCAAAGCTGCTGTTTAAATAGAGAGCCAGCCCTTCCGTGCATGCATGTCATGCCTGTTACTGGAAGCGTTTTCCCCAGTGCTGAGCAGCATGGTAGCCAAAGCAAATACAATTTTTAGGGATAGGTTATGCATTTTAGAAAATGCTTTAAAGATGCAGTGCTAAAATAAGAGGATTTCCACAGTAGATTCGCATGGGTGTGCCCCCCCTCCATCTAACACTGTCCAATAACAGGTCCGTCTGCCTTCCTCCACGCTGCGTGGGACCGCACTGTCTGCTCGTTAGAGACTTTTCCGGATCCCAGAAGGGAATGCCAAGTAATGCATTCCTCTTACCTCATATACATACTCGGCCCACTAAAGATGCCTGGATCTTGCTGTGCTAGGCTCTGCATCTGTTGTACTGACGAATTTTTTGCCGGAGGATTTTTAGTGGGGTTTTCAAAAACCTTCTGCACTTCAGGAAATAGAAATCCAAAATAACAAAACCAGGATGTCACCCTAAATAAAAAGGGTATTGAGTATTAAGGGAAAAACCTATTAAATATCTTCACATGTATGGTGGGTTGACCTCGGCTGGCTGCCAGGCACCCACCCAGCTGCTCTCTCACTCATCCTCCTCAACGGGGTAGGGGGGAGAAATAAGCTGGTATCGCTCGTGGGCCCGGATAAGCACAGGGAAATCACTTGCCAATTACTGTTGCAGGCAAAACAGATATGACTTGGAGAAAATTAATTCAATTTAATTAATTCAATTTAATTGGAAATAATTTATTGCTAATTGAAAATAGAGTAGGATGGTTGAGAAGCAAAGGTAAGAAGCAAAACATCTCCTCCCTCCTTCATGGGCTTAAAGCTGTGACTCTGCGATTGAGCATCCCATGCCATACCAACTGAGCTGCCCTGGCCCTGCTGACCTCAGGGAGACTCACAATTCTTACCACTCTGCTGGGGCCTGGACTGTGCCTACTGTGCCTCCATTCAGCACCGTTGGAGGATCATGGTTGAGACAGGGACCCAGACCACCTCTGAGGATGCCATGGATGAGATAGCGACCCAACCCCCAACTGCAGTCATTGCCCCACTAGTCACAAAGATGCACCAGATACGGCGGCGGATACATCCATACCATTGAATCATAAGGAAGAGGTGACCCCTTCTGGGCAGCTGTCTTCCCCCTTAGTTTGTGTTTGTGGGCTTCCAGCTTAGAGGTGGGTTCACCATCTTGCTTTCTCATGTCTTCCCGCTGGTCAGCAGGGAGAACCAGAGGATGGCACCTGGGTGCGCCTGGGTCTCCCTTTCTCTCTAGTTAGGACAAGGAAGGGTCTGATCAGGAGTTTGAGATAAAGACAACAATTGGGAAAGGCAGTGGACAAAAATTGGACTGGACATCACCAGAGAGTGGAATAAATGTAGGGAATCTTTTGTTCTTGTAATGTTGTGAGGGGTCAAGCGATGGAGTTTTATTGTGTGTGTAAGTTGTCCACCTTTGTCCGTGTTGTGATGCTGTTACTATGGTTCTGGTATGGGGAGTGTTTTGGTGTGGGGAGAGGTGGCCATGCAGGAGCTGATTCTCAGTCAAGAGCATGAAGAGGACCCACACTGGTGCGGGTTTACCCTGAAGAACTGCAGCCATGGAGAAGACCCACGCTGGAGCAGGAGAAAAGCGTAAGGAGGAAGGAGTGTCAGAGGGCATGTTTTGAACTGACCATAATCCCCATTCCTCATCCCCCTGCACCACTTGGGTGGGAGGAGGTAGAGGAGTCAGGAATGGAGGAGTGAAGTTGAGCCCAGGATGAAGGGGGGAGGTGATTTTAGCTTTCATCTTTGTTTCTAACCGTTCTCCATTTCTAGTTGGCAACATTAAATTTTTACCAAGTCATGTCCATTTTGCCCATGATGGTAAATGATAAGCGACATTCCTGTCTTTATATCAATCCATGAGCTTTTCTGTCTCATTTCTCCTCTGCCTTGTTAAGGAAGGGGAGTGAGAGAGCAGCTGGGTTGGCGTCTGGCACTCAACCAAGGTCAACCCACCACAGTCCTTTTTGGTGCGAGTACTGGGTCTGGCTGGGGTGGAGGTCACTTTCCTCATAGCAGCCAGCGTGGTGCTGTGCTTCGTGTTTGGGGCTAAACCGGTGTTGGTAACACATTGGTGTTTTGACTGTTGCTGATGGGAGCTCACAGGGCGTCAAGGCTTTCTCTGTCTCTTCCCCCCTGCCCCTGCTGGGGCCGGGATGGAGGTTGGGAGGGAACATGAGATATTCCAGCTGACCAAAGGGATATCCCATGCCATATGACATCATGCTCAGCAATAAAAAGTCAGGGAAAGGAGGAAGAAGGGGGGATGTTTGTGATTATGGCATTTATCTTTGCAAGTAGCCATTAACCGAGCTGAGGCTCCACTTCCCAGGAAGCAGACGGGCATCTGCCTGCCGATGGGATGTAGTGAATGAATTCTTTATTTTGCTTTGCTTACATGTGCAGCTTTTGCTTTTCTTATTACACTCCATTATCTCAACCCACGAGTCTTTTCGCCTTCCTTTGGTTTTTTTCTCCCCATCCCCCAGGAAAGGAGAGCGAGTGGAAGGCAGGGTGGATGCTTGGCTGCTGCCCAGGGTCAGCCCACTACAACATGCCATTAAATATATATAAATGATCACAAAGGTATTATACATGTTGAGATTTAGGACTTTTCAACGTTTGCTGTTAAAGACAGGGGAGCCAGGAAGAGATACAAGACCCCTTCCCCACCTTCACCGTCTCAGCACCATGTTCTGGCTCGTGAGAAAGCTGATCCCTGCGAGCAATGCAGAGCCAGCAGCCGTCCGAGGAGCCATGAGCTGGGCTGGCAGGGCACCGAGGGAGATGCTGCGCTCTGTAAACAAGTCGGAAAACTACCCCTGGGCACACATATTGGGATTACTGAACTGAGCATGTAAGCTGAGCCCAGCTCTGTGACTTTTCTTTAATATCAAATGCCATAAGGTGACTGCCAGCTATCTGAAGGACTATTTCCTTTATAATTTATAAAAATACCAGCTTCAAATGTCACTGGATGATTTATTCTCATCCTGTATTTGGGGGAAGCCACAAAAGAAGGAGAAGGGTGTATATCTTAAAAGCAATCTTCCCAAAATCACCTTTCTCATGCCAAACAATCACAGAAATTTCTTGCTCCTGCATACAAAAGGCATGTTGTGATTTCCCCAGCTACCACTGCTGGGTCCAGGGAAGAGCAATCTTCCAGCCTCTCCTCTAAGAAAAGACAAACCAGGCAGAGCACCATGCCATGGGATGGGGCAGAGAGGACAGAGAACCACGCAGGACAAATGAGGCTGATCGTGTAAGCAAAGAAAATTCAGCTCCCGACAAGCCAAACTTAATTCCAATGACAGCAGAAAACATTAAGCATCTTCCAGGATGATGGTGTCTAGCCACAGGCAAAAATGTGCTTTCTGGGGAATACACTCAATCAAGTATCTTTAGACAGGAGACATAAAAGGTTAGCAAAATCAAAGCAAATGCATATGAATCTTCAGGCCAATCATCTCAAATAAATGTTTCAGTGGTCCTGCGACAGCCGTCAGGTTGGGTGTTTATAATCAGAATAACCTAGGCCAAAAGGTATGCTACCATAACATTGCTGGGAAGTTGCATGGAACTACACAAATAGAAATACTTGTTTTATCTCACAGTCTCCCACAGCATTCTGCTAGAGAAACTGGCAGCCCGTGGCTTAGACAGGTGTATTCTTTGCTGGATTAAAAACTGGCTGGACCGCCGAGCCCAGAGAGCTGTGGTCAATGGCGTTAAATCCAGTTGGCGGCAGGTCTCAAGCGGTGTTCCTCAGGGCTCAGTTTTGGGGCCAGTCTTGTTTAATATCTTTATTGATGATCAGAACAAGGGGATTGAGCGCACCCTCAGTAATTTTGCAGATGACACCAAATTAAGCAGGAGTGTTGATCTGCTGGAGGGNAGAAAATGGGTTCAAGTTGCACCAGGGGAGGTTTAGGCTGGACATTAGGAAAAAATTTTTCACTGAAAGAGTTATCAAACATAGGAACAGGCTGCCCAGGGAGGTGGTTGAGTCACCATCCCTAGAGGTGCTTAAAAGTCATGTAGATGTGGTGCTTGGAGACATGGTTTAGTGGCAGACCTGGTAGAGTAGGGTCAATGGTTGGACTAGATGATTTTAAAGGTCTTTTCCAACCTAAACTTGGTTGGAAAATTCTATGATTCTATGATCTTGAAAATTTACATAATGTTTAATAAGATCACTTCTCTGAAAGATGCCATTATGCACAACCCCCTTTTCTAAACTGTTCTCCATCTCCCTGTCTTCTTTGTCTTCTGTCTTCTGTTGTCTGTGATATGTTTAAACAGGACTCCATATAAGGATTTATTTAATCAAATTAAAGACAAAGCCTTTTTCAGACACAAGCAAGCACTTCCAGTTAGTTCCCCACTAACAATACTTGGGTTTGTATTTTATTGTTTGAATCTCCGAAGTTAATAACAATTCCATCTAAGATAATTACCAGCAACATTTCTAGATCAGGTTATCCTAAATAATTTTGTTGCGTGTTTTTGCAACAGCAAGAGAATATTTGCAGGTTTCTCTGTATTTTTATATAACCAGCGTGAAATCCTGTTGCTAAGCAGAAAGCAAAATCAATATAGAAGGCAAGCCACACCAGCTCATCTTTGAATTGCTGTAGACTTTTCACTTTCTTGTAACCTCTTCCCTTTTAATGGTTTTCTTCCAAAAAAATCTACCATGACTTTGTGACTAGCATTTTGTATTTCACCGTATTTCTAGAATATATCACATGAAAAGTTCTGCTATTTGACTAAAAGGTATCATTTTGATGAAACTGCCAAGGCAGCCTCCACTGTTAAATGACCGCCTCTGAATAATGAGTGAAACAGGCTGAATTTTAAGTAGAGATTCGTTCCACTAATCTGCCAATATTTGTATGGTTTTCTCTTCCAGTCAAATCACAGCAACTGAAACTTTTGCTGAAATGTTATATTGTAAAAAATTCCTTATGTTCACTTTTGCAAGAACCACTTAAAAGCTTACTCTCCGTGTAAAGAAAAAAAAATACTGCCTTTGACTCGTATTTAATTTCGTTTTATTTAGTGGGAAGGACTTGAGGAATGAGCAGCCTCCTGACTCTTGCCTGCAAGAGATAGGGTGGGCTCAGGACGGCCAGCATGTGCCTGGGGAGGGTGGTGCAGAGACGTGGGACTCTTTCTCGGTGGCTCATCCTTTCTCCTTGCAGTGGGTCTGGCAGAGGTGCCCTGCTCAGCTCAGTTCACCGTGCACGTCAGCTGTATTTGCCAATACCCCCAGTAGCTTTAGTGGCCTCTGCTTTAGAGGCAAAGCTGAATTTCTTACAAGCCACTGGACTTCTGGAATTGGATATTTTTTGTGTGCCTTTTCCCTCTCATCCCAGGCAGAGCAGTCGGTGCATGTGAACCTCTGTCCATGTCAGCGGGCTGAGATATACACCCCTGGTTCCAACAGTGGGCTTGGAGGTCCTCTGGCATTTGCCCATTAGTCAGACAGCATCACTGACTTGCCTCTGGCAATTTGGCTGCTGTCCAGGCACAGTTTGGGAATAGGAACCAAATGGGCACATTCACCCAGTGCTCAGAAACCCTCTTGAGAAGGTGTGCACCAACTGCTTGTGGCTATGGACAGGGACGTGCAGATGGCACCGGCTGTGCCACGTGCACCTGCCTGCGTCATCCTTACTTATGGCTCTCTGCACTGCACTCTGCGCTGTAGATCTGTCTTAAACCACCTGCCAAAATTCATACCAGCACGGCCAAGTGCATGGCCCAGCATGGCCAATAGCATGACCAGAATGGTCAACAGCATTCCAGCACCTGGGCTGGTGCCTGCATGGCCGTACTGCTCTCTCTCTGCCACACCAAGGAGGAGGCAGGACAGAGTGATCCTGGTCCTGACTATCCGGCGTGTGCATCCAAACTCTGAGCTGCAGGACACTTGTGCTATCGTACTTGTGTGCTTTGACATTGTGTGAAGCTCTGGACTAGCCCAATCAAAGAGAAACAGCCCCGATCTACCCTCTCCCTAGGACGACCATTCTGCTAAATCTTCTCTGCCCTGCTGACTGCCAATCTGTGCAAAAATCAACTGCCTTACTTCTTTAAGCTGGAAATTCCTCTTGTGGAAAAAAGAAAATGCAAAAATATTCCATCCTGAATACCCAGGACAGAAATAAATATCTCGTGATTGAGCAGATATAGCACAGCTTTTGCTGGATTAAAAGGATGATTAAGTCATGCACTTTATACTTACAAAAGTTATTTTGGAAAGAGGGTGAGCAATATATGCCTGGAAATTCCCAATTAGATTCAAGAGCATGTTGGAGTGAGTAAGCGCACACCCACTGGAGCAGATGTTTGTTTGCACTATCGCAGTGCGTGTATCACCTACCCAACTGACTGCAGAGACAGGAGGGGGTGGTTAAAAGACGCTGCTGAATTCAAAGTGACCGTGTCATTCATTTTATGATTGCACTTCTCAGAATAAAGAGTTCTTGGAGAAAATTTCAAAACAAAAGACAGACAAGAGAGAAAAGACAGCTCTAAAACCATTTGCCTGAGCAGGCGTTTCTGGGCTGGCACCTTTCTCTGAGCCAAAAAAAAAGGGGGAAAAAAAGAGAAGGAAACAGCCCTGGATTTCCCCAGCAGAAGGGTGAAGTGTCAGAGACATTCAAGCAATCAAGCAGGCTGTCAGACGCCTGATATTTTTCTAATTAGCTCTGTGGGATTCTCTGTGCTGCTGCTTTAGTGGGTCGGAGATGGTCTCTGCTGCAATTCCCCAGCCTTGCTCCTCTCCNCTTCCCCTCCTTTTACTGGGGAAATTTAAAAGATTTTCAATCAGAATCTTGATATTTTATCAAGTTGCTTCCTTCAACAAAAAGCCACCCTGTTCCCAGAGTAGTGAGTATTTCCAGACAGGCAGCTCAGGCTCTCATTTGTCTGTGCCACAGGTTGGTACCCTGCCCCAACAGTGTCTGTCTGTCCATCTGCCTTGTCGGCTGCAGATCCAGGGCAGGTGATGTTCTTTGGAAAGGCAGGGGTGGGAGCGGTTGTCGGTCTCCGTTTCTACCTCTCCTTTGGGCTTGCGCAAACAGTGGAAGAGGACTAAGCACAGTGAAACACAAAGCTGCCACGCACACGTCTCGGCACTGGTGTGCACATTAAAAGAAAAAAATGAAAAGCCCCAAATCTATTCAGACCTGAGGTTCCACCACCATTTCTGACACCAGTTTGTCAGCTCTTTGTCAGCTGAAGAAAATAATGACATGTCTTCTGATTTTACACATGCAAATAAACTAATGAGATGAAATCCTGATTTTTTTTTAATATGTACTCTGACGCTCTCACATAATTTCCTTTGGGAGAGTGGTAAGTTAACAGATCTAGCACTAATACAGCATGATTCATCAGCTTACACTTTACAATGAGGAACAGAATTGTTATTTCTTTTTTATGCAGAGGGAAACAGGAGGAACAGGGAGATGCAGTGACTTACCAGGGACCATGCTGCAAGGCAGGCAAAATCTCGGCATCCTAAGTGCCAGGCCAGTGCTCTACCCAGAGAGTGAGTCAACATGAAAAATCCAGAGTACTTTTCCATCCTTGTACCCATTGGAAGTCAGTTTTCAAGCACTGAAATAGCTCACTTAGAATGTTCTTGATTTTTCCTCTTGGAGCAAGTTGTCTTTGCCCTCAAAAGGGTGGAGAAGGCAGATATTTACTGATAAACAACAATCACCACTGTTCAGAGCTTTTGAATCCCATTCTCTACAGTGCACTTTGCTGGTACCAAGTAAAAGTGAGCATACATCCACAATACAGCAGCAATAAATGCTACTCTGGGAAAAAGAAAAAAAAAAGAATTAGTACCTACTGAAAGTGTTAAGAGATGATTTAATTTGCAGAAGGACACAAAATTTGTTATGATATATAGAAAGCTTATATATAACCTGACTTTGTTCTTATTACACCACATCTTCGGCATAAATTGCACCAACGCCACTGCCTTTACGCTGAGCTTTACTTGTGACTGAGGTGAATGATGGGGGGGAACCTGCCAGCCTCGCCGCTGTGGTGGTAGGCACCATGGCTCGTAAGACTGCGTCCGAAGGGAATGCCAGATATTTAAGTGGGCAAGGAGCTTTCGTAAGATCCACACCCCTCCCCCGCTGTTTATGCAGGCAAAGTGGCAGAGGAGGGGGATAATAACATGCTGTAAATATAGCTTACTGCCACCACTCCTTGCCAAGGGAGAGCAAGTCAGAGATGTGAGTCAGCTCACGCTTGAAACGACCACGACTGCCCCGCTCGCTACAACGCTCTGTGCCACAGGGAAGAGGCGTACATGGGAACCGCAGACTCTGCCTGGCTGGTGACACAGGTCGGGTACAAATACGGGCATTCATTTGCTGAACATAAATCAAGTTTTGATTGTTAAAGTACCTCTGCATCCTAATTTCTATGATGCCTTAAAAATCTTCTCTAAGCTTTATTGAGGGCAGGAGAGAAAATACTGTAGATGTGTCAAGTCCCGTCTCCGTCTACAATCATGTCAGCATCGTTTCAGGGAAAAAGAGACTCAGGATTTGATTTACCCCTCCAAATGTGTATATGTCTTACACAAAGGAAAGTGATCATATAAAAACAGGAAAATTCAGGGCTGTGTCACTTCGACAGCAATCCTGCCCGTTTTTTTCTCAGGTGGCCCCAGGTGCTGCACACGAGGACAGAAACCCCCTTCCCCACCCCCTGGGGACACAACAGCAAGGATGCCAGCAGGTTTTCGGGAGCATGTGGCCCCCCACCTGCCTGCGGTACCCCGATGTCCCTGCCTGGGCTCTGCCGCAGGCGCTGCCATGGAGATGCTCCCTGCGTGCGACACGGGGCCAGGACGGTGCTGGGCTAGGGGTCTCTGCTTCAGGCAGCTGCATAATTGTGAGCCCATTTTCTATCTGCTGCACTCCTCTAACATGAAGAGGTGCTTGATCCTGGCTTTTTTTTAAAGGACCCATTGTGCTCTGTCCGGGTGATGCTGTTAAGTCTTCTTTTTCTCTTGCCTTTGATCTGAAATAGATGAAAACCAAGACTGCTCTCTAGCTCCTTGTCTGCAAGTGGATCCAAGGCTGCTGTATTAATAAGGGCTGGAGAACAAGGCACAAATAGGAAGGAAGAATAAAAAATTGCATGTGAAAAAACAGAAGCCCTAAAGGCAAGTTTTTCATGTCAAAACACTTGTTGGCTGCTTGTTTTGAGGGTTTCAATTTAAACAATATACGAAAGGCAGTGGCCTGAATCCTTCCAGTTGGAGCTTTGGGGAGATCAAGGAAAGTGCCACAGCTGCTGCTGCACCATGCTACTAAGACACTCTCATGATGCTCTTGTTTGAATTTATTTTTAGAGATGGAAACCTCTGCTTTTCTATGATACTCAGTATTGCCGCACCAGGAAGGCTGTCAGAAGGAATTCAGCTTCTGTGCTCCCTTTTCCTGTGGCCTTAACATCCACAGCTCTGAGCCCCGCTCAACATTTCCAGCAAAACCTTCTTCTCCAGATTGTCTTGACTTTTTTTAAGCATTGACGCCACTCATAAAATTTCAGAAAAATAAGATAATTAGTGCTGCTTGTAAGTAACTTTTAGGGAAATGTCAGCTGCTCAGCATTCAGCATATGCTGAAGCAGTGTTCTTCAAATGCTTGAAATTTCATCTCCAGCTTCCTGTGGATGAACAGGTCACATCCAAGCTGTGTTACAACTGAAGCAGCATTAGAAAATTATAGATGTCAGCAACCTGCAGACTGTGTTATATAGGGAAGACTAAAATTAGCACTGAAAGAAATAAAGAAAGTGAGGTGAGATTTCTGAGAAGAGCTTTTTGCTGGTGGAGGGTGCCTTCTGTCACTGGTTTTGGGAAGAGTTTATTTACCAGACATTTTGGTAATAGCCCTCATCTCAGCTGTCATCTGCCATGTTAAATAGTTAACACTTGTCCTCCTCTCCCATTCCTAGGTGTGAGCACTGGGTGAGCAGCACCCCTGAGCCCTTCTCGTTTCCAAGCTGGTTGACCACTCCTTGAGAGGAAAGGTGTAGGTGAAGGAAGCAAGCCAGGGATGGCAACCATTTACATGACGTGGGGTCACCGCCAGCATCTCCAGCGCCCTGGAGCAGCCCCATGGGGACCGCTGGCCTGGGAGAGCAGCTGCCCGACAGACCACTGACGTCCACCGCTGGATTCACAAATACCGTCTCGTCCTTTTCAAATGCTGCAGTGGTGCCGTGCTCCCGCATGAATCTTTGAGAATTATAAAAGTAGTTAAAGACGTTCCCAACATGAAGGTAAGGGAAAAATAACCGCTGTTTATTGCTAAGCAAGGTGCCAGATTAGTAATAATAATAGTTTATTTTTTCAGTGAGCCCTGATTCTGTTGAAATCAGTTGCGAGCTCAAAGGAGAAGATTTCTGTCTGTGTATTGAGTTTTCGGTCTAACTGATACAGCGAGTCCATTTCAAGCAGGCTACCTTCCCCCTCCGCCCCTGGAACGCTCCCCTTGAGGGAAGCACCAGCTTGTTCTTACTGAGAAGCATTTCTCTTGATCTCTGTAGTGCCTCTCATCCTAATTGCAGCTATCTTGTTTCAAATGTCTCATTGTCTTCCCAATTACAAATCAGCCCCAGGGTTTGATTCCCGTCCTCCTTGCTCCCCTGCAGGAGCTGTAGACTCGCAATCAGGGCTCGAGCCTTGTTCCGTCTCCCCAGCCGGCAGGCTGGCTCAGAGGGTCTGATGAAGGCAGGAGATATTCTTTGTGCAAGGTTTCTATCAGCAGACCCAAGACACAACCCGCAGACACCCGCCTGCCGGCTCTGCAGCTGACAGGCTGTGGCATAATAGCTGCTCAGTGTTACAGTGCTCTCCGGCTCGCTAATTTAAAAAAAAAAAAAAAAAAAAAAAAAAAAAAAAGAAGGGAAGCTTTCTGCATGCTAAACACTCTCCATTTCTCAGTGTGGATGCAAACACGTTTCGAGCTGTTCCCCAGGGACAGGCAGCAGAAGTATCACCAGACGTGGACATGGGAGCAGAGCCTGTCCAACATCGCCAGGAGATCGCGCCTTGGACACCTGCGGGGCGAAGGGTTTGCCCATGGGCTTGGCCCATCAGCACTGCCGGTACCCACAGCCAGGGGCGTCCCCAAGCAGGGACCTCAGGCTGCATCCTTGGGGGATGCCAAGCCAGGGGCATGCGGTGCCACCACATAAATCCCAGGGGAATGATCCCAAAATGAAATTAGAGAGTAAGCTAACATAAAGATCAAGGCTCTCATAAAAAGTGTGTTGGCTTGGTTCTTGCACTCTTTTCTAACTCTCCCATTCGTTCTGCAGATTTGCTTCTGATTTACCGTGCTGCAAAGGAAAGGAGCCCTGGGCACCCTTACGTTAATGGCATTGCCACTGGTAATGGTTAACAGGATCAGATGTGAGTGATAGAGACTCAGGACTGTCTTCCAGGAGCTGAAAATAGCTTGAATGTTCTGGCCCCAAAGGCTGGTGGGACAGTCACACAGACCACAAATCTTAGAGCCTTCAGACAAGAGATTACACATCCATTTTAGTCCAGAGCTGCCTTCTCTCTTCCTTCCGTATTTCCCCTTGAAGCCTGACTTGCCAGGCCAGTTGTGTCATTGCAAGCCTGGATGGATTATTTCTTTTTTTTAAAAAAAAAACAAAGCAATTTATTTGAAACATACATGTAAGTGCAAGATTTACATATAACCCCAACTGCCAAGGAAAAGAAAAAAAAAACACATTTAAAGTCAGCCCTTTTCATTGATGAGCGCACAGTGCTTAGTATTCAGGACACCGCATCTGAATACATTGAGTAAATTATATGTGCCAAACTATTCACGCATTGCCTGACTACAAGATTTACTCACACAAACAGCCACAGAAACGACATAATAAGAAATCTTCAGCGTATTTCCAGAATACAGATATCCTAGCTGGGGAGCCAGCCTGACAAGAGGGTTTGCACCCCAGGAGAGGGGGGATCCAGGATGCTCAATGGGACTCCAAAATCATAGAATAGAATCATAGAATCATTTAGGTTGGAAAAGACCTTTAAGATCATCCAGTCCAACCATTGACCCTACTCTACCAGGTCTGCCACTAAACCATGTCTCTAAGCACCACATCTGCACGACTTTTAAACACCTCTAGGGATGGTGACTCAAACACCTCCCTGGGCAGCCTGTTCCAATGTTTGATAACTCTTTCAGGGAAAAATTTCTTCCTAATGTCCAGCCTAAACCTCCCTTGGTGCAACTTGAACCTATTTCCTCTTGTCCTATGCATAGTTACTTGGGAGAAGAGATCAGCTCCCATCTCACTAAACCTCCTTTCAGGTAGTTGTAGAGGGTAATAAGGTCTCCCCTCAACCTTCTCTTCTCCAGACGAAACAATCCTAATTCCCTCAGCTGCTCCTCATAAGACACTTTTTCCTGGAGTACAAGGCAGCTCTGGCACCTCCTGCCTGTATGAGACAGGCAACCCAGATCTCTCTGCATTCAAAAACACCACTTTTTTGTTCCTCCCACCCTTTTTTCTTTTTGTTCAAAGAGGGTCCAGGTGATTAACTTGGACCTGTCAGGGACGTCTGAGTGTGTGTACCATTTCCCACAGAGCTGGTACAGGTAAGCCGGGCCAGTTAGATGCCTGCACCAATGCCCCATTACTGCAGTTCAGGTTCATGGTCATGCAAATAAAACACTCCATGCAGTGGCTAGCAAAGGAAGGTAAGAAGGAGCAGCACTTTCAAGTAGCTTCCACAAAAAATAGCCAGCAAAACCCTAGCTGAAATGTTCAGTTGCATTTATGGTTCAAGGTCGTACTCTGTTTTGAGGTGTTTTATGAGCTTGTGAGTTTGCAGGAGTGCCTGGAATTGCTGTCTCTGGTCAATGCCCGACACAAGTGACCCCAAACAGAGACTGAGGCTTGCTTTGAAGTGGCGAGTCTCTTTAAACTGAACGAGGGGCTGACTCTCTGCTCTGGTTCATGGTGATGGTGACCCGCACCAGCCTCGGCTGGCACATTGTCTGCGAGAGGTGCGATGTGGAAGGGGTGGGTTTGTCAGAAGCTCCACAGGGATGGCAGCTGTGTTTTCATAATAACCCCTGTTCCACACACTCTAATAAACCACATTTTCCTTTTTTTTCACCACAGCACCTGCATGTAGCTTTGGAGAAGGCTTAAAATCTGGATGTGAAGATAAAATGAGCTGGACTGAAGCACACTGGCTAGCCACATCCCTGCCTGTGTCTACCATTTAAGCTTGTTGCCTTCTGCCACCGATCTGACCAGCACCAGGGAGCTCGAGAGGAGCCCACTGCCAGCGGGCCGACAGGAGATGGGTGCCAACGAGATCAGAAGAGCAGTTAGACAGGGCATCCCAGTGTGTTAACAGTTCAGAGGCAAGGTCCCAGCAGAGCAAGCTGGTCAGGACCAAGGGTGCGTCAAGCACCATGCCTTCGCTGTAAGAAGTGGCACCACGGAGGGGATTCAAAAGGAAAGAGTTGGGATGCAAGTCCTTTGGTGTGGCTCACACGTCCAGGAAGCAATGTCTCACCCATATGAAAAACACGGGAAGGATGGTGGGAAAGAGCTGTTGAAGACGACACACAAATAGGGATAAACCCCCCTGGGGAGAGCAGAGCAGGGTTTGTTTCACAGGCGGTGCCAAGTCTGCATCTTTGTTTTGCCTCAGGCGAGTGAAGGTACAGAGCATCCAGTCCAGTCTCAGACAACGGGGAAGAAGAATAAGAACCTTATTTCCATACATACACTCTGCATAGGATGCATATCACAGTGTTTGCATTTATTGAAGCACGATTTTGGTGAAATTTGCTGCCCTGCAGGGAAGCAAAGACTAAAGCTCAGATCATTAATCCTTAATACTGAGTAGATGCAGCTTGTTAGTTTGCATTTCGCCATGTAATTATCGCTGCTGTGAAACGTTCTCAGTAATGCTGGGCTGCAATTCTTCTGCACGTCCCACCCAGAAAGTCTGCGAGAGGGTGTCTAGAGGGGACAGAGGCCACTGGCATGACGCTGGGAGCAATGCTCCCCAGTTTCGCAGTAAAATCTCACCCATGGACATTTCCTTCAGAAGCTTCCTCCATGTTTGTCCAGGAGGGTGAAGAAGCACTGTCAGCAGCTCTGAAAAGCAATAGGCAATTACTTTTAATTTAAATACAACGTGTTCAAGGATTTCATAAGTAATTAACGATCCTAAATCTAGTCTTCCCAAATGAAGTCACAGTCAATCCCTTTGGGATCCCCAGCCATAACCTCCCTTTGCTGGGTCTGTGACTGTAGCACCTGGGTTTGACTCTGTTGGTCTTTTTCCACAGACCCATTTGCTCATGGACTCATCACACCCACCCCGGGAACACTCATGAAGCATATGACACCTAATGTGATATGCAGGCTACCCTCCCCCCCTTCGTCTTCTTAATTGCTGTATTTAAAGCAGTAACTCAGTTTAGAGTTAAAATGCTTTGTGCAGATATTTATTAAAATCCATGTCTTTGAAAGATGGTGACAGTTCCACCCCGGAGGGTGGATCCCCACACTGAACAGACACATCTAGGCAACCCGCGCTGTCTGCCGATGGAAGCACCGAGAGGAGTTCACACTTGCCAGAAAGCGACAGTCACCGGGCTGGGGGGCCAACAGCCCTCATGCCATTGACTGGTCACCAGCAAAAGTTGTCATCAGCCACAAGGGTCTTTGCTAAACTACCACAGGGCTCTGCAGGAGGTCAGTGAACATGTCTGGAAAAACAAGTCTTTGCTTGGTCCCCAGCCAGAGACCCTGAGGAGAGCCGTGCTGGCGCAGGCGGCCACAGCAGGACTGTGGGAGGAACGTTGGAGAAGTCACTGGTGGGTGCAGGGGTGGGAATGTGGCTGGGCAGAGCTGCAGACAGTTTTGGAAAGAGGTAGTACATGTGCAGGGGCATGGAGTACTGCAGAGACGACTGCAAAGCCTGACACTGCCGTCAGTTTGGGCTGGTCAGACCACGGGTGACCAAACCCACCGGTGCCAGCTGTGGAGCTGCTTGCCTTGGCCTCCAGCTGTGGGCGCTTCCCGAGCAGCTACC
>VYXH01003728.1:290770-304082 GCA_013397275.1 Burhinus bistriatus | reverse complement strand
AAACGATTCTATGGTTCTATGAATGACTTACGATTTGGTGACTGGGAGTGTGCACGTGTGTTGTTTTCCTGCAGTTCTGTTGTATTCTAAGTTACATACAATGAAATTATCTGCTGTGAAAATATGTGTATTTAATTTATTTAGAAAGACTTTTGAAAGTTGTGCTTGGTTACACCAATTGATGTATCACTCAGAAACATTCCAATAGTTTGTTCAAACTTTCAGTTTTTAAGTTGTCTGTACTGTCTGCTCTTTTCTCTGACCGCTGCTCCTTCCTTTAGCAGTAGGACATAGGCCACAGGCTATTACTTCTCTTCTTGGTGTGCCTGAGACTGCTAAAACTGAGGATAACAGAGGGGTAAGTGGATAAGAAATAGTGTCTAGTAAACAACAGTTTCCATGTTTTGTCTTTTTAGACAGTTGTTTTACAAGCATTAATGTAACTTCTGAGATTTACAAACAGCTGGTGGTTGTTCAGATACTCTCGAAGTAAAGCAGAATTGGACTGTCTTATTCAGCTCTCTGTTTACCAGCTCCTGTTGCATCGTAGCTGATCAGCCTTCCTTCTGCACAGTTCCTTTCTCACCAGCTTTGGGAGGTTTTCTTGCTCTTCCCCCCAAGTTTTCAGGTTAGTAATGAAGTGTTGTCCTCACATAAAAATGTCATCATCCTCGAGTGATTTAAAGTGCTTATGGATCTGAGATTGATGACAGAAGAAATAGTTTGCTGTAATACAGTTAAAGGCGGCATGGTCTAGTTGCCAGAACTAGGAGTCAAGGAACTTAAGTCTCATTGCTGGCCCTATAAATGATTCGTGTTGTGACCTTGGACAAATCACCTAATCTCTTTGTGCCTCTGATTTGCTGGTTGTGAAATGGGTATACTAATGCTCATGTAGCTTCATCAAGCACAGTGTGAGGAGTGCTGTGTACAAAATAAATTTGCCATGAGGGGACAGCTTAAGTCTATAAATTTCATATGAAGTAAAATTTATCTGCTTACCTGTGTTTATCTTCACTGGGAGGCTGGAAACGGAAATGCATAAAGCTTGGTGTGAGCTTTCTCATCAGTCTTGGCTATTTCAAGATCTCGCCCTTTCCCTGCCCTGGAATTGGACACTTGCTTCCCTTGCAGTGTGCATTTTCCATTTTAATCCACTGGAATTTACTTGGTGTATTTTTCAATTTTATAGTGCCTGTTAAGAAAGCAGGTTTGCCCAATGGGCCAGTTCCTGTGTTTTAAAGTACGTATTTATTATATAATCGATTTCACTTTGCTGTTCTAATATTCAGTAAGGGTTCGTTTTTCCACAGTTATGAACCTGTCTTGTACTCACATCCTGCATGGGAATTGTAAACGTAGACTACCTATGTTGACCTGTTGAAGGTAAAAAAGCAAAGAGGGCAGAGGAAACATTTTGTAGGGAAATATAACTTCCTTTGTTGATTCTTGTGGAGTTTGCTCAGTTTCATCAGCTGAAGATTTTAAGAAAAAGGGGTTAATATTATGAATTTCACAATAAAGTATGAGTTTGGTGGCAATAGGTGCTCCTCATGAAGATTTCTTAACTTGTGCCATGGAATCGATATGTCTGCCTAAAGGTAAAATGTCTCCCTTCCCTTTTGTTCGTTGTTAGTACCTTACTGACTAGTCTGTTGGAAGCTATGAATACATGTTTGCGCATGTGTTTTCCTATAACATCTATTTTGGTTGTCTTTTAAATACATTTCAATTTTAGAACAAAATTAAACTCAGAAAATATCTCTGCGTTGGTGCTAGCAGCTGGAGAGCTTACATGATCCTCCAGCTGGAGGTGCTTTTTGTTTACCAGAAAAGACTGGAAATACATAGGAATGGCATTAGAAACAGTATTTTAAGACTTATGTTCAATTCTTTATGTATCCAAGAACTTAATCACAGAATTTAACCTAATATAAAATTATTTTCCTGGTATATTGCGGGGTTTTTGTCTAGGCTGTAGGAAGATTTTTATTACCATTCAGCCTTACCTTTTAAGTCTTTTCTTCTTCACGTTTTCTTTTAAAAGGCACATTAAAAGGAACATATCAGACTGAGAATGGACATGACATTCAGGTTTAAAAACGGAGTGTTTAATGGAATCATGAATAAATGGAAACAGATTTGTCTGTCAAAAATTAAATAGGAGTATTCTTTGATTAATATCAAAATCTAATCTAAAATAGTTTTAGCCATTTCATACAGGTGACATCTGTGCTTAAATATAATTTCCTCTCCCTGTTCTGGCATGACTGTTAATTACTTACTCAATGTAGTTCAACATTTAGTTAATAAATATGTCAAGCTTTTACCATGGTGTTCTTTTTGCAGAGTTGTGAATTTGCAATTAGTTTTAGATTTACTACACGGTGACAGACAGTGCTGTATAAATAGAGGTTAAACACACAATTTACATATTAATTTCATGATTCATTTATTCAATGATTTATGTGGATATAGATTGTATTTAATCTCTGTGCTGTAGTTGTTTCAGGCATGACGAACAGAATCACTATACTGGCGGAGAAGTAATGATGTCTGTATTGAGCTACAGAAAGCAAAGAGGAAAAATAAGAGAGTTTGAAACCCAATGATTCATTAATCTCAATACTTTTTGAGAGGCTAGTGAAAAGCAATAATAGGTTTCTAAAGCATGTATATACAGATACATAGACGTGTGTATGCATGCACATACATAGACACTGAACAGTTTGATACTCCGTCTTGTCTCTATAATAATGCATATTATCATTAGATAATGGTTTGTGCCCAATTCTGTTAACCCTGGAAGCCAGGACATTAGTCACCATCTTCTCATTCTAGGGATTGTACTGCATGTGTCCTGTGATTGGTTTTCAGACTTGGGTGCATATGGGCTTAAAATTAAGTGTATGCTTTTTGTGGTCAAAACATTTGCAGTAGCTCTCTCTTCACTTAGTACAATGCAGCTCCAATATTTTTCATAATTTCAAAAGGGAGTTTAATGTGTATTATTTTATCTGTAAAAACACAGTTCTCTGGTTTTTTTTGTAATCCGTAAGTTTTAATTTCATCTGGTTTTTATTGAAGATGGTCAGAGGACTGGAGCACCTCTCCTATCAAGACAGGCTGAGAAAATTGAGGTGTTCAGTCTGGAGAAGAGAAGGCTCCGGGGAGATTTTATAGTGGCCTTCCATTATCTGAAGGGGGCCTCCAAAAGAGCTGGAGAGGGACTTGTTACAAGAGCACATAATGATAGGATGAGGGGTAACGGCTTCAAACTGGAAGAGAGTAGATTTAGATTAGGTATCAGGAAGAATTTTTTTACTCTGAGGGTGGTGAGGCACCTTCTCAGGTTACTGAGAGAAGTTGTGGATGCTCCATCCCTGGAAGTGTTCAAGGCCGGGTTGGATGAGGCTTTGAGCAACCTGGTCTAGTGGGAGGTGTCCCTGCCTATGGCAGGGGAGTTGGAACTAGATGATTTTAAGGTCCCTTCCAGCCTAAATCACTCTATGATTGAAGGGAAGAGCAAAATATTCATAAGTGAGATGAGAACTTCAAAAAATTCTTTGCGTGCTCCCATTTTATATTTGCCTGTTATAGATACATGGATATATGAATTGGTAGATGAAGTACTTTAAGTAGTTATAAACCTAACTACGTTTATAAGCTCACACACATGTTATTTGATATTATGAAAGTACCAACTTAAAGCATGTTTTTGGTTTAGTATCATTTTTTTGCTGCCATTTGTGAGAGAGTATATAAAGGTCTCTGAAGTGATGGTAGATCTTTGACCTAATTTAGCAGATTATGGCCTTTAAATGGACTTAATACACCTCAAGCAATGTTGAATTAAAATGTATCTCGGATTTTGGCCCTGTGCTTAGTTCCTGTTCCTCTGCAGTACTGCATGTGTAAATCCTGCCTGTATGACTCTTCTTCCAAGTCTTTTGTAATAAGAGGGAGAGGCTCCGCCTTCAGCGTGTTCTCTGAATCCCTGTAGACAAGCAGTGATTTAGCACCAAAAAAAAAATAAAAAATCATAATTAAAACAAATAAACCACGGTAATTGAAAACAGATTAAGAACCTGAAACAAAAGACGTAATTACTCCTTTAATTCATTAAGATAAATGGCACATTATTAGCTTCTTTTTGAAAAGACAGGGACCTTTTCCCTGGGAATGATCTAGATACATTCTTGGCTTTCTTCTGTCAGGCCCTGCTGTGCTGTGCCATCTCCCCTGCGCGTTCACATATATTTCACATACATTTCAGTAGATTGTTATTGGAAGAATGCTTTGATTTTTAAAAGGACTGAAAAGAGCTACTGATTAGGTGAAAATAATGTATGAATGATCCTTTGATTTTGAGATAACTAGGTGATGGAGTAATAACCACTGTCAGTCCAAAACATTTAAAATTCAAAATGTGTTTGTGTGTTTGAGAATCCCATTTTGTTGCAAAGAATTGTAGCAGTGTGAGTTGTCTTCAGTCATTGAGCAGTGCCATCTAGAGTATACCCATGGGGGGAAGATTCACACAGAAACCTTGGGATACCGTCTCTCCTTCAAACAGAAATGAAAGGGAAAAAAATGTTCTGAAATTAATTTTTTTTGGATTAAAAGTCAAAGAAGCTGCTTGGGGGCAAGTTGAAAACTTTAGTCTTTTACTTAGGTCCACATGTTGTCTCACACATTTGTTCTGTGAGTTCTTATGTGTACCTAAGTATGCAGATGTGTGCAAGCACACACATTGTAGTAGTATTTCCATTTACTTACCTGGCAAGTGTTGCAAAGTGTGTGTTGAAGCAGCCATTCCTGCTTTTTAAACTGATTCCTTGAAATATGTTAGTAGATGCAGAGAGCTGGAACCTCACTTCTAAACCCCTTGAAAGTGTAATGTGCTGAGTAGCTGACTGCAGGGAGCAGGTGTCAAACAATATTTAAATGACATTCTCAACAGAATAAATATTGAGCTGCCCTGTCACTTTGGTGGGAGAATAATCTGCTCAAAAAAAATCCCATTCATTGTAAACTGCCTCTGACATTTGTTCTTCAGGAATTATTTGCAGTTTATCTTCTGAGCTATAGCCTTTTATCAGCACAGCAGTTGAACTGCAGTGCAAAAAAAAATGGTAATTGAGTATTTTATCAAACGCTTCCAACAAAACGGACTTTGCAAGTCGTAAATGAAGATTAAAACCATTGTTGGCAGGGATGAACAAATTGGAATGATTTATTATCTGAAACATCAATATGTCACTGCTCAGAAATAAAATAAAAAGAAACAAACAACTGCCCCCCTCCTCCAAAATGTGCACTTAGTCTCAGCCAAGTGATGGAAGGTAAATACGTTTTAATTATTTGTGCTAGAGAGGCTGTTTAAAAAAAAAAAAAAAGGAGAAAGCATCATCATAATGGCACAGCTGCTGTGGGACATTATGTGAGGAAAAGAGACAGTAATAAAAGAACTGTGTCAAAGGAAAGCAACTCTGAATGTGTACTTCAGCTCTCCTGATTACAGAAGGAAGATTAAATATTATAAATGGGGCAATTTGACAAAGTGGATTTACTACTTGTGTTTAACACCTAAAAAGCCAGTGTTTTTAAAAAGGAACCTTATCTTACTTATGTGAAATAGCTTCAAAAATAATTTGAGAGGAAAATAAATTGCAAAAGTGTGCTGTTTAAACTATATAAATAATTGAATGGTCAGGAATAAAATAAGTGGATCTGTTATGAGCTCTGTGTCAGTTTCAAATTATAAAGCAGAGACCATGAGATGAGTCTTAGAAAGATTATAGGGCTTAGGAATTTTGTTTTCTGTATGTGTTCATAAAACAGGAAGCTATCTAGGCTTAATTTAGGGACTTGTTGACCCCAGTTTAGCAATAATCACCCCCTTTGATAATGCGGTTGTCTCTACAGTGAGTAGCCCACAACGTATCAGTAGGCTATTTGGGTTAAGCAGTGAGGCCGTGTTATTACCCTTTTTTTCCCCTTGAAAACTCCTTTATGTAGACATGTTGCTCCTACTTCCAGCCTGCATGTAAGCACAAGGTTATAAGCAGCTCAGGGCATGCAGACCGGTCTTCATGGTGTTACAGTAGTGGTCCTTTCTGGCTGGGAGCAGGTAGATACTGGGCACATCACGCTGGGACTGTAGACTGGGTCTGGAGGAGGCAGACGGTGGCTCTGTGGGGATGGGCGCTGCTTGTTCAGTCTCAAAGCTAGAAGGTATGGGAAGCTTAGGCATGCTTAGGGAAGCTGAGATGTTCAGAAATGTTAATGTACGCTCGAGCAATTTCTAATTTCTTACAGTTCTTAATCTCATGCAGCTATGACTATTAGTTTCCCAAAGATTTATCATCTGACCAAATTTAGGGCCAGTGCAAAAATATTTCCAGAGACGGAGTTCTAGTCCCTACTGAAAAGAATTGTAGCATTTCCAAATAAGACAATTGGTTTCTAAGTCTTAATATTGAAAAATGTCTTTGACAGAATTTGAGTTTTTTCATAAATTCACATTAAAAAGTGAAAAGGATTTCAACCTCTAATATTCCCGATTGGACAGAATTATATAACTAGTTGATCTTATCTGAATGCTCTTAATATGGCATTTCTAATTATGGAGAAAACTATTAATGGATTTATCATCTATTAGAAAGAAAGAAAATATATGGTGTAAGGTTGCTTCTGGGATGGGTGCAGTTTTCTTGGCATTTAAATGCCATAAAATTAGGGAAGATGCTATGAGTAGAACCTTAGAAATACTAATTTGAAACCATTTCATCCTTGTTTCTTACATCAGGCAGGATCAAAGAGTTCTGCTTGGATCCTTTGTTTATAAAAAGATCAAAATGATTGGGAAAATTATTTTCTGGTAGTTTACCAGCTGCTGTTTCCACTTCCGAATCAAGGTAATCAGAATTTAAATTTTTTGTAAGTTAATGGATGTGGAGCCAATACTCTTTTCACATCCCCACTTCTTTTCATTTTCTTGCTCTTCTTTCTCAGTGATATGTTTTTATATTGAACACCATATTTAAAATAATAAATAAGGAAGGTGGAGGAAAAAAGTGAAAGGGCTGTTCTAGGAACAGGTTTCCCCGTTGCTGCTGTATTTTTATTTAAGCGAGAGACAAAAACTTGAACACACCCACACCCACCCACCCAAAAAGCCTTGCCTTAGCTTAAAAAAAAAAAAAAATCTGGCTCAAAACTACATAGCTCTTGACTCTTGTGGACAGCAAAAGTCTACGTTTTGTGGAGGCAGAAGGCAGCCAGGGAAATCGATCTCATTATACCAGAGCAGAAAATTATGTTAGAGAAGACTTGTCTGTCTGCTGTCTCATACCTTGTATGTGAGGAAAAAACATGGGCTCAGGAGCATAAATCTGGCTCTGACTGGTTCTGGATTCACACTGGTTGAACTAGTCATAACTGGTAAAATGGATAGTGTGGGCGTCCTCCAGGTTCATGCTGTAAAGTGAATGGTTGTTCCTGAGAATGGCGGATTCCAGAGAACATCTTAATGGATCGTTTTTCCTACTTCTTGATTCCTGAGACAGCAAAATGAAAAGATTAAATGAAAAACTTACTTGACATTAGTAAGTCTTGTTCCTAAGGGTTTATTAAGAATATCAGATCTCATTGGCTTTTAGCTGAATTTTTACCAATCCTGATAAGGAGAGAAGATGCACCAATTTCATGTGAAGCCATATAAAAGTGCAGCTGTCTTTGGGGAAACTTTCACAAATGTTCTGTTTGAAGTGTTGGAACATGGGGGTGTCAGTAACACACTGGCCATGTGGGGCCCCAGCGTGGGGCTGTGAAGGGCGCAAGCCGCATCCGTTCATCTCACATCCTGAAGAGCCGTCTCCAGTGTAGTTTGCAAAATCAGACTTTGTGTGGCAGCTCTCGTCCTTTGTGCTTTGCTAATATTTTAAAGAAATGACTGACTAGTAGAGGATTAGCTGAAAAAAATATTTGTCTAAACTTTTGAAAGTGTGGATATGATAAAGCCGAAGAGTGAGTGATTAAACCTTTCTATACTTTATTCTTACAGTACAAACATTGCTGTTTTTCTGTTATCAAAGTTTGTATGTGTGTTTCTTCTATATTTTGAAGAAACAGATTTGTGTCTGTTCAGTATGGCATTTTGCACCCCTTTAACAAAATTCAGATGCATCTATGCCCAAGAAACTGCTTATTTTATTTTATTTGTCTATATGTTATGTATGATATGTTATATTTGGGAGAGTGACATATATTACATGTTTATTGTTGCATACGTTATACTACTTGAAGTTGCTGGTCGTCGTGGGCTGAAGGATCTTCTTTTCTAGCATGAGGTGTCAGGAATCCATGGGTTTTTTAGTGGAAGATTTAGGATTTAAACACATGAATGTGCTGCTTGTGACAACCTCCTGCTTTCTGTGGAGAACAAATTTACCTTGAAAAACAAAACTACTGAAAACTGTTCTTGAATTTTTATAGCCTTCCTGCAGAATCATGGTATTCTCCCCAGAGCTGGAGTCTCTTGACTTAAATACATCTGGTGATGTGAACACTGGATGTGCCACTGGGATGATGCAGCTTCTCTTTACTGAGGAGAAATCATGGCACTCGGGAACCTTTTCAGAGGCTGGCCTGTGATTTCCAGGAGGCACTGAAGAGGCATTTGCAAACATATTTTCTTTTTATTCCCTTTCCTCTCCCCTCCCCAAATGTTTCTCTGTAAAGCAACCAAGAATGAAATACTAGAGTCTTAAGATTTGTGACATACATAAAGTAAAAACATGCTGATTAATTGTTGATGCCAGTTCTGTATGTTTCTTGAACACTGATTTTAGTTGAAGTACTGCTTTTTTTTTTCCTGTTTCTTTCTTGAGGAGAGGCATATTGTGTATGCCAAAAACAGGCATTATAACTTATGAAAAAGCCAAGTAATATTTCCCAGTAAGAGTGGTATTCTACCATGATGTGAATCTTGACTTTTTAACTCTGTACTGGAGCCTACAGAAGATAACTTTTTCCATCTGTCTATAAAACCAGTTTTTAAAATGTATGTATTTTGAAGGAGAAAAGTCCACCCTGTTTTGGCGATTTTCAAAATGCTTTTGAAGTGAAACAGCTATAGAGATTGAATGGTGAGATACAGACCCTGTTTCTGCTCCAAAACTTACATTTCCTAGAGTTTTTTGCAGTACTCTTAATGTATCCTCTGGTCAATATTTTAACTGAGAACCTTAAGAGATTTGTTAAAGATAGATGTCTCTTGCTGTTCCTGTGTATTGCTGAGGATATAAGAAAATAATTTTATTAATTTTAAAAATTGTTTTATTTTTCAACTTCACACAGCTGCTTATAGGTAATTACTGGTTTGATTGTAGTACATCCTCACCATTAAACTCTTAAGTGGAGGAGAATAGGAGGCTTCAAAGTGATGAAAGTGTGTGTGGAAAAATACTACTGAAGAACATAAAAGGAGGGATTTACTGGGCTTATGGGAGGAGAATGCAGAGTGGGAGGTGTCAGGGGAATTGAGGGGAGACCACCAGTGAATAGTTTGTGATGTACCTGATACTTTATATCTGTAACTTGGTAAACGTGCGTAATTAATAATGGAAGTAAATAGGAACCATTTCCATGTAAGCTAGGCACTGGGAGGAAAGTATGACAGATGTCACATGTCTTCTCTTTTTCTTTGGTGCCTGTCAAAAAATGAATTTTTGTGTTAGCTTGATGTGATGGTAGTCATACCAATTTTAGCAGCATCAAAATCCTTTATAGGAAATGTTGTTCACAGGCTTTTTCCCTTGACATGCTGACATGCAGAGCTAAAATACATCTATTTACAGCCTGATACTTTCCATAGCAACTGTGAGTTGTTGTATCTGCCATGTTGTTGCTTCTGAGTAAAAGTGTGGTATCATATAAAGAGTTCTAGGTATCTTTCAGTACCTTGCAGTAAAGGTGATCCCTGGGAATTACTTGCTGAATAACTCCTCGGTGTACTGTACATCATGTTTATTTGTTGTAATAAAGGTGGAGAGGCTATGTACCATCTGTACAATGTTGGTTGGAAGTTTGTTTAAAACATTATGTTCCAGAGCCATTTGGAGTTCAACATAGATAATATTCCATCTTCCCCAATTAAAAAAAATTATCTCCAGTAACATAATATTAAGGTTGGAAAGTAAAGCTCTTGGTAATTGGGCAGATGCCAAATTTGGGAAATACGACCATTTTCATACACTAGTTATATAATTCCATGATGTTTTTTTTTAATGAAGCTATTCTTCCACAGATTTCTAAGTTACATGTAATTTGTTTAGGGAATCCATGTCTGTTGAAGCTAGTGTGCTTCAGGAGAGCTGGCTTCAGTGTCTGTTCTGTCAAGCTTGGGCAAGAGGGCAGGAGGGCTGTCTTTTGGGACCAGCCCTCTGGAACCAGTCCAAAGATGGAAACAGACTGAGTGGTCATCTCCATCCTTAGTTGGTCCTAGACCTCATTAGAAATAATGAATCCCTTTAGCAGCCATACTTAAAGTCATTCTTGTGGTATATATCATCATGAAAAGGTTCATGATGGCTAAAATTCTGTACTACTACTTGCTTCATTGTTTGGTTAAAGAAATGTCTTTAAGTACTGACAAAGACTTGCTGACTGAGGAACGTTTTGCGTCTAGCCCTATATATTTCGTATGTTATAGCCATTTCTACATAATAAATTGGTCATGTAGATTTAGAGCAATTTGACAGGCCTGTATCTGGTGATTAATCTTTATCATTGCCTTTTTTCTGTTCATAAATTTAGTGTAACATAGTTTATATGTTGGTACAGGTTTAATTGTTATACCTGAGAAATTAAAATGGCTGAAGTGTAACTTCCTGTCCCACCTATACCACCTTTCTATACCACTAGCTTAAAATACCCAGGGAATGCAACGTTATCAAATTAGCAAGGCTTGAGGCTTTCTATGAATAGTACCACAATATGTTATGCTAGCTGAATATAGGGTAGCTTTTGGTTATATTTAGCTCTTCTGAGTCAACACTTTGTATCAAGTTGTATTATAACTGCATATGTAATAAAAGAAATACAATTAAAAGAAATTGTTTATGTACTTGTTTCTTCAATCAGAAGTCCCAGTAACCTTGAATTTTGAGCAACTAAGTGATAGTACCCATTAAACTTTATTATCTTCCTCTGCTACCCAAGCTAAAATAAAGTACAGGACAAAACTGTGATATTCTGCAGGCTAAATAAAGTAAGAGTGTTACATTTTTAAGAGAGCTTCCTAATTGTTCACCTTCTGATTTAAATTATATATAAAATGTGTGATAATTAGAACACACATTTTGGGGAAAAAAAAGAAATAGCACTTATGACCTGTCTTAACCAACACTGGTTGTCTTTTGAGAATGTGCTGAATGATTTTTGGGAACGTAGTTTGATATTTTCCATAGGTGGCATCAAGAAATTATCTTTGTCTCTTCAGAGAAGACAAATATTCAAGAATTCTTCCCATAGTCTGAGTGGCAGTGATTTCCTTACCTGGAAGAAAAAGCTTAATTCATACTTAATTGTATGATGCCTATAACGCTCTAGGAGCGGTTCTCTTGTTGGTTTCTCTTCTGAGACTGCCTGCAACAGTGCTAGGTTAGCACTGGTTCTGTTCATGTAAACTTTGAAAAAGCTGGACAGAATCTGTCAAATTTGTTCTCCTTTTGCATACAGGTCTGCTGATCTCCGTGGCATACTGCTAAGTCAGTCTAATATTAATTCTTTGTCAGAAAAAGGTGACTTTGATCTCCCCAGGCTGTCTGGGAGGATGTCCTTCTATAAAGCAGTGCCCGTGTGCATCTTTCTCTGGATTTCAGAGTTGTATGATCTCCTGGAGGCAAAATTTATGATTATGCTGTTGGGCAGAAGGTGTCCAAAGCTCTTTATCGTCATTGTACCAAACAATTTCAGACATGAGTGACTAACTCACTAAGCAGGTTTGATACCGAACTAGTTATCGGAAGCTGAAGAAGTTCTTGTATGCCTAGCTGAGCCTCATTTTTCCAAAACCAGCAGGTTTCTTTTTAAAAAAATTCAGCCTTAATCTAGTGGACATCATGCGAGAGAGTTAATATAGTAATAAATGTTGTGAAACTTCATTTTATTATGCAATATATGGATAAATAAAACCCTGTGCTCCATGTTGAATTGCATTGGATAGGTGCAATTTTTACTGTTTTTCTTCTTTCAAGGTAGCCATTTATTAGTTGCCGTAGAAGAACAGATACTTAGAGGGATCAGGTTTTTTTGTACAGAATCTTGTATTCCAAGGGAAATGCATAAATAAATGAGACAAAACAGCATCTGGGATAATATCAGGCAAAATAAAATGGTACAGACTCCCCTGAGTCAAAATAAAATGCACTGAACAGCAATTCTTTTGTGTAATTGCTATTAGATGTTTTCTGTGGTAGTGTCTGTGTCCATAGTGATGCAACCATCCTCAACAGTGTTTTGACAATCACTATTCCTTAATGTCCATGTGTGTGTTCAGTAGTTGTGAGGAAACCGTAATTTTGTTGTTTCTGGTACAAGCAATGTGGTACTAGGGCTGAAGGTCCGTTGAAGTCCTAGGACCTGCTGTAGGAGGGCCCTGATCAGCAGTTGGGGCATGTGGAGCAGTTGGCTGTCAGTTCCTGAGGAATGTGCAGGGTTTGAGGGAGCAGGTCCCTGTTCTGCCCGGCAGGCAAGCGCCAGCTAAAGGACTTCGGGACAGGTGGTGGGGTACCTGCCCAAGGAAGGTGGACGGTGGAGCTGTTAACACTGCTCATTCTCCCTTGTAGATATTTAACCTCGTTGTAATAAATGAATGTAATCTCTAATGAGACTAATAAAAGAGCAGACCATTCCTGATTTTTACCAGAGTAATGCTATATGTCTGAAATGACTTATAAAGGGAAAAGAGACATTTCCCCTTTGATACAAAGCTCTTATGCCACCCTAGTGCAGAGTCTTCAACATACTTCCCCAAATGCATGCATGATGTCCAGTCCTCCCAGCCTTTCTGAGGTAAGCCTCAGTTCCTATTTCAGGCATCCCACTGCAGTGTTTAAATAGGTTTTTGGTGGGTGATATTCAGTTAAAGAAGAGTTCACTGCTTGTGCTGGAAGCTTCGTTCAACCAAAAGTATTTTTCACGAGGTGGACTTATCTACAGAAAGACTCAAAGTTGCTACTTGATACCTCTTTTTTACCCCTGTTGCATCCTGGCAGCTGCAACTGTTGGGAGCATATTAACCAAA